>JAOBSW010000279.1:0-119261 GCA_026214975.1 Gentiana macrophylla | reverse complement strand
TTATTGAAGGCTAAGGGATCAAACTTAGTGTTTAAAGTCAAGGATACTGGAATCAGAATTTGGGAAATGCATGATGACCTAAGCCGATTACATATACGCTGTTATGTACAAGTCTAAGTTCCACTTGTCAAGTGGTGATTGGAACTTAGTTATGTTCAAATTGGTGTAATCTAACTTCCCACAATTAAAAAGTTAGATAAAAGGCGATCAGGTGAAGTGTTTTAAACACGATAAGCTTGATCGGTGACGACAAGTATTTAATGAGACTTACATTACGAGGAACCTGCTTTGAATGTATATTCCGATTTAATCAAAGGTTACATTGGAAGATTACAAGGATAAGGACAAATAACAAGTCTTGATTTTGTCAACAAATCAAGGTTAAAATTAGGGACATTGGAAAGATTGAGCTTTATCCAATGGATACAGTCAAAAGGTGGAGCAGATCAGGCTGTCAAAAAAGCCAATGTGAGTGTTAGTACTATGTCTGAGGGACGAGAATGCAAGTCAAGATGGGTACAAATCTGAAAGCGTCTATGTTTTGAATTTCAAACATAAGTCACAAGGATTCTCACCTATAAATAGAAGACCACGATCTGAAAACATGGGATGAAAATTGATGAAAAACAACAATCAATCCTAAGCTATCAGTTCTTATCAAGGAAATCACCTGTGACATTCTTGAAGTGAAAGCTACGATCTAATTAATTCTTCAAGTGTAACTTTGCTATCAAGTTACATCAAGTATACACACTTGAAGATTCCAAGATCTTGATCATTTCATCACAGATCAAAGGCTGTGAAAAGTTGAATCACTTACTTGATTCAAACTTTCTTTTACAAGAAACTTCTTGAAAGCAGTGGAGCATCTTTGGTGTCAAGGGCTTTGTTTTTGGTGGAGAGTGGTGAAGAGGCAATCCTACCCTTCAAGGACCCGAGTGGAATACTTTGGAGCCCGATAATCCTACCTATTTCAAGTGTTCGATTTGTGAAGCCATAGTTATTGGTGAAGGACCAGACAACTTAGGGATTTTGTATGCGCAGCAACTTTGAAAGATCTCTACAGTGAATTACCTCCAACATCACGGGAGAAGAGTGGTGAGATGATTACCACACGGAACCACTATAAAATTGCCTACTTACTTTACGCATTTAGTATATTAAGCACATCAATCTCAAACTAGCAAGCTGAATCACACCTTACAACTTCATGAGTATCTAATACTTGGTATCATATTTTGACAACAAGTAATAAAACTTAACTTGAATATATTCATTTGCAACAAAGTCAGTAAAATCAATAGTCAGTGAACTACATATTTGTCGTGAGACTCTTTGAAAGGTCGGCCCAGACTCTTGGCGATCAATGAGCTCTTGAACTTCTTGAGTTTGTTAACTCCAAAAGTTTTAAGTGTTAAGTTTATTCACCCCCTCTACTAAACTTAACCAAGGCCTTTTCAAGGGACCAACAATTGGTATCGAAGCGGTCTTACATTGCGAACTAATCTACTTGTTGTGCTTGTGAAAATACTTTGAAAACTTTTTCAAACATGATTTTCAAAGCTTTGCATCATGGATAACAACGATATACTAGAACAATGTTGATGTGTTCTTTAGATCATTTTGATGAGTATAAGCGTCGTATCTGAGGCTTTTCAGCTGCAACACATGATGAGATGATGGATGTCTTTGTGATGGACCACTTTGGAGATCACCAAGTCGATAGCAGTGGGAAGCCCCGAAACTCAATATATCCCAAAACCAAAAGAAATGGAATCTTTGAAGATAGAAAAAGAGCAAACCTCAACAATATTGCTATTGATATCATATCTGAGACCTTGGATAGCAATATGTACATGAAAGTGAAATATTGCAAGGCGCAAAGGAACTTTGGGATAAGTTACAATTAATTTGTGAAGGCAGTGCAATCAAGAAGAACAAAATCAGTGTGGCAAAGAAAAGTTCAAGATTTCAAAATGAAACCAAATGAAACCATTGAGCGAATGGAATGAAGATTCGGTGCCATCATGGATGAACTCACCCCTCTAAAGTGTAAAATACTCAAAGAAGAAATCAACTCAAAAATCTTAGAAGCTCTCTCTGCAAAAAAGTTTGGGAAATGAAGGTGATTGCAATAGAAGAAATGAGAAGTCTACTTGAAGAGGATACCTTCAAGTTATTTTTAGATCTCTGGGCTTATGAATTGATGAAAATTGTACTTGAGGCCCAAAGGAAGAGCCAAGACAACTACTTGAGGCTACCACACATAAAAAGAAACATCGGGAGCTCAAGATGATCTCTGCATGGATGCAGAGCAAATTTCCCTCTTGAGAAAGAAGATCAGAATGATGAAAAATGGAAGGGTTCTTCAGGAATTTCACAAAGAAATCTAGTGAAAAGAAGAAGGAGGAATCCAAGAAAGATAATGATTACTTGTGATTTCAATGCAGAGAACCGGGACACTTCAAACTTGTATCTTGAGCTAAAGCGAGAAAAGGAACTGATTATCTTTGCTTAATTGCAAAAGCCTAGAACATTGCGGACTGATTGTCGGACCTCTTTGAAGAAAAAAGTCGACCAAAGAAGATCGGCAAGAAAGCTATAGTTCTTTGAAGATGAATCGAGGATATGAAGTTGAATCGAAAGGTAAATGAATCGGTAATCTGCACTTTATTGCGATATGGATGAAGCGAGAGGAGGTATACAGTGCAGTATCTATAAGCGATCCTGCTTGAAAGTGATTGTAAATCAACTTGTGGTTCAAATCCTAAAAATTACGACAATGAAGAAACTTTGGATGCCATCCTTAATCAAGTGAGGAAATACAATCTGGTTATGAGATTGTTAAAAGGTACATAAAAGCTCTTCAAGCGAAGTTGAAAGATTAAAAAATGAATTAAAATTCTCAAAGGAAAGGAAAAAGAGTTTGGGCGGAATCAACATAAATCTGCTGTGCATTCGGTAAGCTCTTGAATCTGCTTTGAACAATCTTGTTCCTCCCTGCATTCAAATCTGGAAAGCCTTATGGTGATAGAAACAGGCCTTGGAATTGGATCTCAACAATCTAATAAAGTGGATCTAGGAAGGTTACTATTGGACTTATTTTAAGTTTTAGTGATGAGTGTCGGACTAGGTTGTTATAGAGCAAAGACAAAAGATGTCTAGATCAAATGTATAGGCATATTAGAGTTTGATCTTGCATAGGTTTGATGAAACAAGCCTTTGTAAAAGGTCGGTGACTTTCATCGTGGAACTGTCCATATCGATAGGGAGTACCTAGAGTCGATGACTAGTATAGGAACACACTAAAGGCGAAGGTGAGGGCTCAAACTCGATTATTGAAGGCTAAGGGATCAAACTTAGTGTTTAAAGTCAAGGATATGGAATCGAATTTAGGGAAATGCATGATGGCGTAAGGCGATTACATATACCTTGTGTACAAGGTCTAAGTTCCTACAAGTTAAGTAGTGATTGGAACTTAGTTATATTCAAAATGGTGTAATCTAACTTCACAATAAAAAAGTTATATATATAAAAGTCAGGTGAAGTGTTTTTATAAACACAGACAAACTTAGAGCAGTGGTGATATGCATTTTAGCGGACTTACAATCACGAGGAACTTGCTTGAACACATATTTGAATTAATCAAAGGCTACGTTGGGAAAATACAAGGATAAGGGCGGCTAACAACCTCAAGATTTTATCAAACAAATCAATGGTCAAGATTAAAGGGGCGTTGGAAAGAAGCGAGCTTTATCCATTGAATACAAGTCAAGGATGGGCCGGTGGCGACAAAAGCATTACAGCGGTGTTAGTACTATGAGCAGTGACGAAAGCAAGTCAATGGGACAAAATCACGAAAGCGGCTATGTTTGAATTTTCAAACATAAGTCACAAATTCTACCTATAAATAGAGGACTCAAAATTGAGATACAAGTGATGAACATTGAGGAAAATTAAGGATCTATCTTGAGCTATCAAATTTAAATCGATCAAAACACCTGCTTGATCCTACGAGGCATAAAGCTCTTGATCGATAAAACTCTTCTAGTGTAATCTGCTTTCAAGCTACATCAAGTTTACACTTGAAGACCCCAGTGCTGTGATCATATCATCTGATCAAAGCTGTGAAGGCTGAATCACTTACTTGATTCAAGCTTTCTTTTACAAAAAATCTGTAGAAGGCAGGTGAAGCATCTTTGGGTGTCAAGAATTTGTTGTTTTGGTGGAGGTTTGGTGAAGAGGCAATCCTACCCTTCAAGGACCCAGTGGGAAGACTTTGGAGTGCTTGTGAAGGACAAGCAACTTAGGGATTTTTATAGCTTGCTACCTCAAAATCTACAGTGAATTACCTCCAGCATCACGGAGAAGAGTGGGTGACGGGATTACACCACTGGAACCACTATAAAATCACCTACTTACTTTACGCATTTAGTATATTTAGCACATTAACCTCTTGAACTAGCAAGTGAATCACACACATACACTCTTTGTGTATCAATACTTAGTATCATATTTTAACAACAAGTAATAAGGCTTAATTTAAATATATTATAACAAACAAATTCGATGGAGTCAATAGTCATTGAGACTCTTGAGCTATCGGTGATTTGTTGAAATTCTTTGAGTTGTTAACTCCAAAAGTTTTAAGTGTTAAGTTTATTCACCCCCTACAAACTTAGCCAAAGCCTTTTCAAGGGACCAACAATTGGTATCGAGCGATTGCTTACATTGTGCTTGTGAAAATACTTTGAAAACTTTTTCAAGTTTACGATTATCAAAGCTTTGCATCATGGATAACAACGGTATGCTAGAACAATGTTGATGTGTTCTTTAGATCATTTTGATGAGTATAAGCGTCGTATGCAGGCTTATTTAGCTGCAACACATGATGAGATGATGGATTTCTTGACAAATGGACCATTGGAGATCACCAAGTCGATGCTGATTGGAGATGAAACTCGGTTACATTCCAAAGACAAAAGGGAATGGAGTGCTGAAGATAGAAAAGAGTAAACTTCAACAATATTGCTATTGATATCATATATAGAACCTTGGATAGCAATATGTACATGAAGGTGAAAGATTGCAAGGCTACAAAAGAACTTTGGGACAAGTTGCAGTAATCTGTGAAGAAACAGATGCTATCAAGAAAAGCAAGATCGGTGTGGCAAAGAAGAAGTTTGGGGAGTTCAAAATGAAACCAAATGAAACTATTGAACAAATGGAGTCAAGATTCAATGCAATCATGGATGAAATCACCACTAGTGAGCATGAAGTACTCACGAGGAAGAAATCAATTCAAAAATCTTGGAAGCATTACACAAAAGAAGTATCACGAGATGAAGGTAGCTATGTCGTAGAAGAAATGAGAAGTTTACATGAAGAGGACACCTTCAAATTGTTTTGAGATCTCAAGGCATATGAATTGACAAGAAACTTGAACTGAGACAGAAAAAAGAAGAATAAAAAACTCTGCATTATTCTTTACACATCAGAAGAAACATTAGCACCCAGATGATCTCTTGGATGAGATGCAGAGCAAATTGCCCTCTTTGGGCAAGAAAATCGAGAATGATGAAAGCTGGAAAGGTTCTCTAGGAATTTCACAAAGAAATTTAGTGAAAAGAAGAAGGAGGAATCAAGAAAGATAATGATTACTTGTGCTATCATTGCACAAAACAGGACACTTCAAACTGTTTGTCACAATTAAAATAGAAAAGGAACACGATTATCTTTGCTTCAATTGCAAAAGCTGGACATTTTAGACTGATTGTCGGACCCTCTTGAAAAAGCAAAAGCCAACAAAGAAGATCGGCAAAAAGCTATAGTTCTTTGAAGATGAATCGAGGATATGAAGTAGAATCGAGAAAAAGAAATGAATCGATGATCTGCACTTATTCTTGATATGGATGATTATGCTTTAATGGCAAATATGGATGAAGCAGGAGGAGGTATACAGTGCATATCTATTAACACTCTGTTTGAAGTGATTGTGAATCAACTTGTGGTTCAAATCCTAAAAATTACGACAATGAAGAAACTTTGGATGCCATCCTTAATCAACTAAGGATAATACAATATGGTTATGAGATTTTGAAGGCTGAAAAAAGCTCTTCAATCGAAGTTGAAAGATTAAAAAATGAATTAAGAGTTCTCAAGGGTAAGGAAAAAGTTGGGCCAGAAATCAACATAAGTGCATTTGTACATTCATGAGGCTACTTGAATCTGTTTGAACAATCTTGTTCCTTCAACGCATTCAAATATGGAAAGCCTTGTGGTGATAGAACATGCCTTGGATTTGGAACTCAACAATCTAATAAGAGTGGATCGAGTGGAGTCCTTTGAACTAGCTTTGAGGTGGTCCTAAGTTTGTGCTGCATAAGATCCAACTCCCAAAAGGTTCTTTGAAGCGGTAAAGCCTCTTGAGAAGACTTCAAGGAAGCAAAATAAGAAGTAAAAGGTCAACAACACCTAAAAAAGAACAAATCTAAAAATAGAATTTGCTGTACCTTGAGACTGTGATAAGCGGACACTGCTACCAAATCTCTTTGGGCCCACACAAAGGTAAAAATCGAAATATTCCAGGATAAGAATCCTTAACCTAAAAATGTCAATCATTCTAGGGATACTTATCTAAGGGGAAAGAGTAGATTGTTCCTACATTGATGATTGGAATATTCACCTTTGCTTGCTAGAAACAACATATATAACCATCTTTGCTGGGGTAAAACCTCGGCAATGGAATCAGCAGAGGACTCGGTGAGGACTTACAGTGAGAGACCTCAACGGACTCCATATTACGAGTGTTCCTGTGAGATGACAAACCTATGGTTATCCTAGTGCTTAACAAAGAAATCACTCCAAAGCATGACACTATATACCAAAAGGCCGGAAAGCATATGTGAGTCCTACACAACCAATTGTTAGACCTTATGGATGTGTAGAATTCATGTATGAACAAAATTATGACACTTTTAGAGAAGACCTTATGGAAATTTGCCAAGAGGTCATGCTTGCCAGCGACCACTATGGACCCAAATAGTTTTAGGTACCTAAAATGCATTAACTTTGTTTTGTAGGGTGTGCAGTACTTTGTGGTGGATGTTCGGACACATGACAAAAAATAAACACTTGTTTGTCAAGCTATGTGGCAAAGGATGGTCAATGAGTGAATTTTGGCGAGAAGAACACGAGGATACACAAGAGGATATGACACACTTGTGAAAAATGGATTAATAATCGGGGAATGTTGCATATGTGGAAGGAGTGAACTACAATCTTACGAGCCTTTGGACAATTTTGTGTCATGGGTTTACAAGGTCACTTTTGACAAAAACACTGTATTTTCATTAGTGAAAGAGGTGATCAAGTTGTGTTGGCTAGAAGAAGACAACAAAACATGTATGTTGTGGATTGGTCAGCTGCGATTCGAAACACCTTGATTGTGCATGCCAAGTCGAACTTAATTGACTATGGCATAAGAGTTGAATCATCTAAACTTTGATGATATCAATCGATTGGTGAAGAAAAGCGGTGATTTGTTTACGAGATCACATTCAAGAAGGATTCCATATGTGATGCACATCGGCCAAGGTAAGCAGAGACAAAATCAAGCTTCAAATCAAAGACAAAGCTGTCAACAAAAGAGTTTTAGAGTGATGCACATCGATCTATTTGGACCCGATAACACCAACGATTATAGCAGGAAAGAAGTACACCTTAGTGGTTGTGGATGATTATTCAAGATACACTTGGGTAGTATTCATGAACAAGAAAAGTGAAATACTTCAAAGATGCTGAACTTTTGAAGAGATTGCAAAATGAGAAAAGTTTGTGATGGTGAAGATCGGATCAGGATAAAGTCTTGAATTTCTCAACAAAGTTATAAGAGAATATTGTGAGCAAAATGGTGTACTACATCAACTTCTTGCTTTCTTTGGTACACCTCGACAAAATGGGAGTTCTTTGAAAGAAATGTGAGAACTTTAAAGGCGGGAAGAACTATGATTTGTGAACCATTATTGCACAGAAAGATATTAAATTTGAAGTAGTTAATACAACATGCTATACACAAAATAGAACCTCGAGTGAACAAGAAGCTGCTGAAGACACCTTATGAGATTTGGAATGGAAAGAAACCTAATATATCTTACTTTCATCCATTTGGAAGCAAATTTTTTATTTTAAATCATAAGGAACAATTGAAGACCTTCAACCAAAATCAGATGAAGGAATCTTCTTGGGATACTCTTGATCGATAAAGGCATTCAAGATCTTGAATAAAAGGCCAGCTGAAATATGAAGAAACAATACATGTTGTATTTGATGAACCTAAGTTCCTTTGGTATGGAAGATGAAGGTTGAGAACTGCTTTGAGAATCAACAAGTCAGCGATCGAAATGTGTTGATATTTGGAAAGGTTTAATGACTTAAAGGTGTCGACTCTTCCCTGCTTTGAACCCTTGCTAGTAACACTACTAATGCAACAAGCTGAAAGCGAGTTCAAGGATCTGCTGAGCCTCTATGAATGAAATAGTAGACCCTACTGAAGATGATGTTCACGATAATCAATCTAACAAAATCCACAATTGTTAAGGGATCACCTTCTTGAGCAAGTTATTGGCAATATACAACAAGGTGTAAGGACTAGAAGACAATTAGAAGCAATGTTTACATGTTTTCTATCTCAAATGGAACCTAAAATTGGTGGACTTATTTTAAGTTTTAGTGATGAGTGCCGGACTAGGCATTTATAGAACAAAGGCAAAAGATGTCTAGATCAAATGTATGAGCTTATTAGAGTTTGATCTTGTATAGGTTTGATCAAACAAGCACTATAAAGGTCGGTGACTTTCATCATGGATTTGTCCATACGATAGGGTTACTGGGTCGATGAGACTAGTATAGGAACCTCTTTGAAGATTGAAAATTGAGGCTCAAACTCGGTTATTGAAGGCTAAGGGATCAAACTTAGTGTTTAAAGTCACGGATATGGAATCGGAATTTAGGGAAATGCAGTGATGACCTAAATTGATTACATATACCTTGTGTACAAGGTGTAACTTCCACAAGTTAAGTGGTGATTGGAACTTAGTTATATTCCAAAACGTGTAATCTAAATTCACAATAAAAAGTTAGATATATGAGAAGTCAGCTGAAGTGTTTTTATAACCACGACAAACATGGAGCAATAAGCGATATGCATTTTAGCAGACTTACAATCACGGGAACCTCTTGATCACATATATCGATTTAATCAAAGGCTACATTGAAAAAATACAAGGATAAGGACATCTAACAACCTCGATTTTATCAAACAAATCAATGGTCAAGATTAAAGGGGCGTTGGAAAGAAATAGAGCTTTATCCAATGAATACAAGTCAAAGGATGGATAGGCGGCGACAAAAAGCATTACAGCGTTATGTGATTACTATGAACGATGTGACGAAAGCAAGTCAAATGGGACAAAAATCTGAAAGCGGCTATGTTTGAATTTTCAAACATAAGTCACAAGATTCTACCTATAAATAGAGGACTTCAAATTGAGATACAAATGATGAACATTGAGGAAAATTAAGGATCTATCTTGAGCTATCAGATTTACATCGATGAAAGCGACTGCTTGATCTGCGAGCATAAAGCTATTGATCGATAAAAGTCTTCATGTGTAATATGCTTTCAAGCTACATCAAGTTCTCACACCCAGAAGACCCCAAATTCTTGATCATATCATCCCGATCAAAGCTGAGAAAATTGAATCACTTACTTGATTCAAACTTTCTTTTACAATAAATCAGCAGAAAACAGTGAAGCATCTTTGGGTGTCAGGATTTGTTGTTTGTTGTGGAAGTGGTGAAGAGCAATCCTACCCTTCAAGGACAGATGGATGACTTTGTAGCGACAATCCTACTGTTCAAGTGTTCGATTTGTGAAGCCATAGTTATTGGTGAAGGACAAACAACTTAGGGATTTTTATAGCTGCTACCTCAAGAATCTCTAGTGAATTACCTCCATCATTACAGGAGAAGAGTGGGTGATAGGATTACACCACACGGAACCACTATAAAATCTGCTGCTTACTTTACTGCATTTATATTATGCATTTAGTATATTTAGCACATTAACTCTCTGAACTAGCAGCGCTGAATCACACCGTACACTCTGAGTATCAATACTTGGTATCATATTTTAACAACAAGTAATAAGGCTTAATTTAAATATATTCATTTGCAACAAATTCGATAAAGTCAATAGTCGGCCGAGACTCACGAGTGTCGTGGACTCTCTTGAGCTATATCCGAAATTCTTGAAATTCTTTGATTTGTTAACTCAAAAGTTTGAAGTGTTAAGTTTATTCACCCCCTCTAAACATAACCAAAGCCTTTTCAGCGGATCAACACTTCTTGCGGATGGGCTGATATATCCTTTCTTTGTAGGTGTTTATGCAAGATTTCAATCTAAACCAAAGGAATGTCATTTATTTGCATTCAAAGGATTCTCAAGTATTTAAAAGAGACTTTGGTAGTACGGATATGGTATTCAAAGATGGAAGCTTCAGTTTATATCCTACTCAGATTTTGATTAGGGATGTAAGATTGATAGAAAGAGCACCACGAGGACACATCAGGTTGATGGGGAATATCTTGGTTTCTTGGTTTTGCAAGAAACATAATTCAATATCAACTTCTACTGCTGAAGCTGAATATATAGCTGCTGGAATTTGCTATGCACAAATACTATGGTTAAGACAAAAGTTAAGGGATTATTGAATTGAAGAAAAAGAAATTCCTATAATGTGTGACAACACAAGTGCAATTGCAATCACAGAAAATCCAGTTTTGCACTCAAGAACCAAGCATATAAATGTGAGACATCACTTTATAAGGGATCATGTTGAAAAGAAATATGTGGTGGTTCTTTACATCCCTGTTGAAGATCAACTTGCTGATATATTCACAAAACCATTGGATAGTGAAAGATTTGCTAAGTTAAGAATTGAACTTGGAATTATAAAGTTGGTGACACACCTTTGATCGACAATGTCTTTGGAATTCACCAAGGAGTTAGTCTTTTCATTGTTGGGTGAACTCACTTAGCGATTAGTCATTGGTATCAACAATTCCATGTACTTATCGTGTTTGGACAATTGAGCAAATGAAGTTGCCAAGTGGATTGGTCTTTGTCTGTTGGGTGAGCTCACTTGCGGATCGATCATTGGTATTAAAAATTTATCTTGTATTATTAGTTGGACAAAACAAGGATACAAGAAGATTAGCGAGTTACCGTGTCGGTGGGCTGGCGATCCAGAATCTCTGAAACTCAAGGCTCTTGAGTTATCTGACAGATCAAACTTAAATGAAGTCAACCGTAATTGGATATTATTCTTATCCTTTATAACCCCATGATTACAAATATCCAGCTATTACAACTCTCATGGAATCAATTAGTGGGGCGGCAACATCATATTTATTCTACTTTAATTGTGGTTAATGCTACGATTGCACGTACATCACTTTATCCAATAATTCTGAGATATATACAGAGACATTACATACAACTTTGGATCGTTTTCTACTACAAATACCTTTGTGTGAACCAGATTTGAAAGCTTTCTTCTTCAACTTTTTTGTTGGAAATAAATTTTTGTTTTGATGATGATTCATCTCTTAATCGATTATTATTCTAAACCCCATTGATGAAGTGTCATAACTAAATTTGTTATAGTGCAAAGCAAAAGATGTCTAGATATCAATGTATAGGATTTATTAAGTCGATATTTGTATAGGTTAAATCAGGACTAGCACTTTAATAGTTCTAGGTCTTGAAATAAGATAAACTAGGAAGCCCGAGATAACTAGGAAGCGAGTTTACAAAGCGAAGATGGTAAGTTATTTGAGGATCTGAGACTCGGTTGGCTTATCCATGAAGGCGAAGCCCGAGGTCCTGAGACTCGATTCACGGAAGATTGAAAAGCGAGGTTCAAACTTCGATTATGAAGATTACAAGTCGAGGCTGTAAAGTTAGAATTCGAGGCAAGATTGTGGTGACACAAGCCCGACTTTATGGATCTTGTATGAAGACCTAAGAATCATAAGGACAATGAATTCTTAGATGATAATGAGTCATGGTGTACTCTGATTAAGTCAATTATAATCGAGATGGCCCGAATCTTGATATTTGAAGAAGAGTAAAATCTCGATTAACGCTCCAAGTCGATCAAAAAGCGACATGTGATAAACTTCGATATAAAGCGATAAAAACTTCGAGTTTTATATGTCGATCATCCATTAAAGCGATAAATCTGAGTAGAACTTTATAAAGGAAGTGATTTTATTGGATGTACTCTTGACAAATCGAGCAGGTCATAAAATATAGCCGTTATAAGATTCAAGCGGGATGAGCGTTGAATGAACCCTATAAATAGACTACCTACACAGCGTAAAAGAGAGAGAGGGTGTGGTGAAAGTGCGGGAGGAATTAAATAAGAAACTATCTAGTCAAGAAAAGATTTAATTAAGGGGAAAGCCATTTTGAAAGAATTCTGCTAAGTGCTAAATTGCAAGATCAAGAAAATTTCTTCAAGTATCCAAGCACATTCAAGAAAAATCAAGATCTATCATTTTGAAGAAATCTGAGCCGAGCATAATTTATTTATCGGAAGAAAAGCTCTAATCACAATTGAATCATAGTTATTGATTCAAGTCTTAACTGATTTTAACAAAGGTTAGGCGTGAAACACCAGAAGGTGTGAAGGATAGTTGAGTGCGATCGGGAAAATTTGTGATTGTGATGGTGGTGAAGAGGCAATTCTACCCTCAGGACCAGTGTTTCAAGCAGTTGGAAGCGACAATCCTACTGTTCTACAAGTGTTTAGATAGTGAAGCTAGGGATTAGTCAAGGACTATCGAGTTTAGGACTCTTTGTAACCGGGCCATCTCAAAGAAGTTCTAGTGGAATTTTCCTCCATCACGAGGGAAGAGAGGGGCGTACATGATTACACCACGGAACCTATATATTCTTGTTTATTTACTTTACGCATTCATTTACGTTATTATAGTTATTTGTATCAGTTTTCACTCTAAAACTAAGTTAACTAGTTGTTAAAGGCTAAAATATCCCACTTGATTAACAAGACAAAATATAAGTCGATATTGACTTATACTCGATTGAGTTAATTGAACTCCGCCCAAGTTAAGAGGCGATAACAAAAGCGAAGTGAGCATCAGTTTGAGTTTGACAAAAACTTCAGTTCTGAGGGCTTTCGATTCGGAAAAAGTTTTGGTGACAAGTTTATTCACCCCCTCTAAACTTGTGTTAGCCTTTCCAAGGGACCAACAATTGGTATCGGGGCGAGTTCTTCCATACGGAGAGATCCGAGTTATTCTTTTAAGTTATAAACCCGAGTTGTTGACAACCACTTCTTATACTTCATCACAATGGATACATATAGAATTAGAAATTGGCTAAATAAAACCACTGTGACTACTTGCGAATGTTGTCTATGATTTCCACGATCAAGTATTTGAAAGATTGATCTTACAAGCTCTCACACAAATCCGAACCTCATTTGATTATGATGAAGACATTGAGCTTAATGCAAAATTTGATGATGAATCGGAGGATTTCCATCACTAGCGATCTTTAGGAAGAAGCGAGAAGAGTTACTTGAGAAGCCAATTATATAGAAGAAAAACTAACCAAGGATCCATACAGTGCAAAAGCCAAATATATTGATGAGACTCTACCTACAAGTCATGGAGGTGAAAGTGATGAAGAAATCATCTTTGCTAGGAGCTACAGCGGCAAATCTTTGGCGATAAAGGAAAACAAGTTCTAATTGATGATGATTCCTCGACGGAAGATCTACATCAAAAATTAGGAGGTAATCGCATCCACATCCGGCACTCACCTTTACCATAAACAATCAAAGAAATGATGATTTCAATAAAACCTTGGACATACTCATAATGAAATTAGAGTAACTCAAAAGAATTATGAGAATGTCAAAAGGAAAAAAGTTATTGGCGAAATTTCAAGATTGAATCTTGAAATCAATCTAATCAAAAGTAATAATGGAACCAAGGTAATTCGACCAGCGATGAACTAACAAAGTTATGAACATCAAAGAATCATCGATTGATCAATTTCCAAAGATCAATTCAAACCAGGAAAACCATTTGGAGATAGATCTGGTTTAGGGTTTGATAATCGATATAATTCTAAGTTGGACCAAGATCGATTGCGATAAAATTAAGTGACTACTCAGCGATCAAGAACTTCGAAAAAGCGATAAAATTATTAGAAGCCCGACAAAAACTCGGCGTTGCCAAGCGCACAAGCGATAAAGCGAAAAAATTAGTTGGTAAAATTCACCAAGCCAGCAGTTTTTCGGGATGACTCGAGAAAGTGAAAGCGATAAAAGCGATCCGAGATCGATAGAAAAATCTTCAAGTCATATTCATCTAAAATTAAGATCATTCATGGAATAATAGACTCGAGAGAAAGGAAGATTATTTCCAAGCGATGAAGGTGGAATGAACCATCACATCGATTTCACAAGCCCGAACAAAACTAAAAATTTTGTTAAGACAAAGCAGGAAATGTTTGTGGCCCGGCTTTACTCAGTCAAAATATCAAGAGAGGTATAAAGTTAAAAATAAAGTTGTACCATCAAAGATAATCGATTAGGACCCAAGCAGGATATGGGTACCCAAAATTTCTTATTTTGTTTTGAAGGAGAAAAACACATAGTGAGAGGCGAAAAGTGCAATTCACAAAACTAAGTTGTATTTACAAGCGAGTTTTGAATTAACCTGAGGAGAAAATTGAGCGTTATCTGGTGTTTGATACACCGTACCTACTCTATTTACTATTCTCTAGCTCTGGATATCAAGAAAAGGCGTGGTCCTTCTCAATCTAAACCATCCATAATTTCCACTCATCCACCTTTTTCGCAATCTCAAAATATTTATGACAAGACGTTTTAAGTCCCACTCAATTCTTAACTACCCTTGCTACAAATTATAAATACCCAGAATTTTCATTTATAATTCTTTACGCTTAAATTTTGAATCCACTCTCTCAATCTCAAATTTTCAAAAATCTCATTCAAATCCAGAAAAATGACTTTCACTCTTGTTGAACCCGGAATGATCGTATCTCTTGAACAGTATATTGCAAAATATATTGATCAAACTCTAGTAAATTCAATTGCAACAAAAATCCAGAAAATTAAAGGACTGGATGATGTTTTCAACATCGATCTGAAAAGTGTATCTTTAGAAAGCATTGTAGACTTCTATCAATTTGGGAGAACAACTGTAGAAGGAGAAGACTCACAAACCTATATCACTACTGTCAATGATAAGGAGATCAAGGTCACCGAAGATCTAATTGCAGAAATCTTCGGGTTTGACAAATCCGGAGGATCGACCATCAAGCGGACTAAGGAACAAAAGGAGAAACTATGGAAAGATATAGCGATTATTGGAGAATCCATGTATCCTGGGCGGGAGCACAAGCTTACTCAAGCGAGAATTTAATTTTCTCTCAAAAATGTTAGCAAATTGCATAATTGGGAATCACGAGGAAACTTGACAATCTATACGGAGCAAAATTAGATTTGTTATATGTAATTTGGTTTGAAGAAAGTTTCAATTGGCCAAAGTATCTGTTTGTGTTGGTCCGCTTGAAAGGTTTTGTTTAAGTTTAGAGGGGGGGTGAATAAACTTAACACTTAAAAATTTTGGAGTTAACAAAGTCGACAACTTGATCTGCTTGATATCTCGATGATCTGCTTTGATGCCTCGATAACTTTCTTGATAAGCGATGAGTCTCTGATAGTTGAAGTTCTTGAATTTTGCGATTGGATTTATGTCAAAAATTAAGCCTTATTACTTGTTGTTAAATATGATAATAAGTATTAGATACTCGATAGTGTATGTGTGTGAGTTTAGTTGCTAGATTGATGGGTTGATTTGTATAATAAACTAAATCTTTGAATGTAAGTGCTGAAAAGTAAGTAAGCGAGATTTTATAGTGGTTCGAGGTGGTGTAATCTGTCATTCCACTCTTCTCTGTGATGTTGGAGGTAATTCACTAGAGATCTTTGATGTATCTTGATGGCGGTTAAAATATACCTATTTATGTCATCAATTATAACCTTAAATCGAGTCAATTATATATATTTCATATTTAATCAACGTGTTTATATTTATTATTTAATGATAAGTGATTATTAATATGATAATTAGTATTTAAATTTTTTTATTATAAAGAGCAATTAATTGTGTGATAAATGCTGATTTTGCGAGATCATGATAAATCGGAAGATAATTATCACACAATCGGGAGATCTCAAGATAAAGAGAAGAAAATCGGAGCATTGAAGAAAAGATTAATCGGTCGGCACAAGCAGTGAAGTGGGGAACAAGTCGAGGCAGAGCCAAATTGAAAGCGCGTAGAAGGTGGCTCGGTCGACCGAGCCATGCCATTCGATTAGGACCCGAGCGTAGCAGTTCGGTCACCCAAGCCTAAGGTGATAAGTGCGTGTCAATCTTACTGGATTCTCCCATGTAAGCTACAACTCCTATATAAGCAGCTGACTCTGAAATGAGAAGACACACCACTACAACACAAAAAAAAAACAATTCATACAATTTTAGTTTTTAAGTTTTATTTTCTTTATGTTCGTTCATTGTGGATTAGTCGGATTCTCCGATTAGGGAAGCGCATTAAAGAGTGGGAGTAAGCTCTGCGTCTTGAGGTATGACTATTCAATTATGCAATCTTTATTAAGTAGATCTGTTGTGTGTTTATTATGGAGTAATTTTATTTGTATTGATTGCGTGATGTAGATCTGTTTACGAACCCATGTGTTTAGGTTAGAAGCGTTAAGAAGTAGTCATGATTTGTTCCGACCGCGAGCGTGTTCGGTCGACCTAGGCGTGTCACTTTCGGTGCGCCCGAGTCTTTGTCGTTCGATCGACCGAGCACAGCAATTTGTAGGGCAATATCATGATCGGCCGACTCGTCAATTCTCGAAATGGAATTAAAGCGAGTAATTAAACACGATCAACTTAGTTATTCGTCATCATAATTTAACATGAAACTCAAAAAGTGATTGTTACTTAGGATATAGATTGAATCGGCATCTAAAAATCGCCTAACCATAGGAATGTTGCTTAGATGAGGTTCACGGTTTATACCGGCATCCACTAGTTAAATAATTGTGTCGAAAGTTATATGAGATGGAGGCATTAAAAGCAAAGTCACGTAATGGAGGCACGATGATTTAGATGGCCTAACCGGAGCTAAATCTACCTTGGGGATGACTCCCGTAGTCATAATAATTAATCTTGAACATTTGTTTTGTCTAGTTATCAACCTAATTCACATGAGGGAGTTATGATCTACTAAGCGTAATCAATACTATTTGTCTAGATAATATCAACCGTATTATCCGTGTTTTAGTAGTCTTTGATTTGTCTTTGTGGTATTTTGTGTCTAAGTGGTTGTCGCTATTTTATTTCTGACATTTAGTTGGTCGTGGGCCGCCTTTCTAATTTAAGTCGATAAAGTAAGTTGTGTTTTATTTGTGCCGAGTCTCGTGGGATCGACCTCGACTCTGTCTGGCTATACTACAATTGAACTAGTTCTCTTGCTAGTGGGTTAGTAGGTCTCGAGTTAATAATTTAACTTGACCTCCATCAAGTTTTTGGCGCCGTTGCCGGGACTCGAGTCATTAAATTAAGATATAGCTTATTTTGTTAGAAGCTGGATTCGTAAATATTACATGAATAAAAGTCTGTATATTAAGCAGTGTCATAAATAAAAATATATATATAAAAAAAAAAAAATAAAAAAAAAAAAAAAAAAAAAAAAGCGTTCGATCGACCGAGAATTTGTTTTCTTTTATTTTTTATTACATTATCGATTTACAATATTACCTTCTGTTTTATTTACTTTTCTTTTCTCCAACTTATTTGAGTCTGTTTTATTTAGTTAGTTAAAGGCCTAGCCTTTACTAGTGATTAATTGTTTTATTGTTGTTTATTATCTTATAGTACGCTACTCGGAAATCGAAGGAACAGCTTGAACCTTATAATCTGAGATAGAAAAATTTGCGAGAAGGAATAGGAAGTTAGCTAGGAGGCGGCTAAGCAAGGAGAAGAGGATACAAATCTTGAGGAAGCGAGCAAGGAGTGGAAGAAGGACATACAACCGATCATTACGAACATTACGAATCCGAAAGCGGAAATGGAAGGCATTGAGAACAATCCAAATCAGTACCTAATCACATTTGTTAATCCTGTTATCAATAATGCCAATAATGTGAATGCAAATGTTAATAATGAGAACCAAGCCTAGTCCAAGGAGCGGGCGCACTTTGCAAAGTTATGCAACGCCCACTATTGAACAATTCATTCCCACTTATCGTTAGCACCGCATGATCTTTGCGGAAGTCTATCACCACTAGGCCTAATGTAATTCAAATGGTGACCAACTATTCCACTTTTCATGGAATCCAAAGCGAGGATCTGGTGTTCACGTGGCCAATTTCTTGGAAATCGTTAGCACGTGAAACAAATTAATCCCGGAGGAACATTAAATCTTAAGCTTTTCCACTTTCACTTTGAAAGATAAAGCTAAGCAATGGCTTCTCTCTTTAGAAATGGATCTATCACTACTTAGGAACAATTGTTGCAAAAATTCATGAATAAGTATTTCCCCTTGGGAAAAACCTTTAAGTTCGCCAAGACATCTTAGGATTTAAGCAACAACACAGGAGAGTTTTGATCAAGCTTGGGAGCGTTCAAAGGAAGCTATGAGGAAGTGTCCTCATCATGACATCTCTCTTTGGCTTTTAATGCAAACTTTTTACCATGGGTTGAGAGAGGCGAGAAAATTAGAGTAGACGCCTCCGGCAATGGAGCGTTTGTTCTTTATCTCTGAGGAGGCACAAGGAAAGATGGAACAAATAGCAATGAATAGCCAATGGGAGGCAATGACATAGCTCTGTGAAGATGGCATTGATATATTCGATGATATTGCATCTACCAAAATCTTAGAACAACTTTCATTATCAATGATAAGGTAGATGGGATGCAAGAGAGGATGACAAGAGTAGAAAAGAATTTGGAATCGAGGTAGCACCTCAAGGTGAGAATCTTTGATCTTGAAGAAGCCAATTATGTCGGAGGAGGATCTGACCCAATCATAACCATCCTGGATTCCGATATAGTGACATAAATGCGGGGAGAAGGCCTAAACCACCTACCCCTTATGTACCACAATGGGACTAAAACTTTTGGTTGGGAAGGCTGCGATAGAAAAAGCGAGTAATGTAAATCACTTGATAATATGGGACAACTTTCCAAAATCTATGGTTGAGTTAGCCACTAACTTTAGCCAATATTGTCAAAAGAGCAGATGCCAAGGTAACCAACCAGGAAGCTCTAGTCAAAATCTCACGCACCGGTAGGACAACTAGGTGAGCAAGTCTCAACTAGACCTCCTGGAGGGTTGCCAAGCAACACCGAGAACCCCTAAAGATTTGAATGCGATCATGACAAGAAGTGGAAAAAAGTAACTCCACCATCCTGCAAGAAAAGCCACAAAGAATAAGGATGGTGAGCCAAGCAATGAGACTAATACTTCCGAATCTTTGCTCGAGAGCAAAAACATATAAAGAACCTCTTGGCCTGTAGTTGAACTTTTTGATAATAAGTACCCAATTTTCACTTGATGTCGATCCTTCAACTCTACCTTATCCTCCACCAAAGCCGAAACCTAAGTTTGATAATAAGAGGTATAAGAAGTTAAGTGGATATGTTTAGTAAGTTGCAAATCAATATACCCCTAGTTGAAGCACTAGGTGAAATGCTGAGTACACCAAGTTTTAAAAGGCGCCGTCTCCACTAAAAGGAAACTTCTAGATTTAGAGACCATATGCCTTAATGAGGAGTGCTCGGCCATTCTTCAACATAAGTTACCCCGAAATGCAAAGATCCGGGAAGTTTTCTCATTCCTGCACCATAGGTAGCGTATGTGCGAACAAAGCTTTGTGTGATCTAGGAGCAAGTGTGAACCTAATGCCACTATCTATTTTTGGAAACTAGGCATGAAAGATCTTAAGAAGACCTCAATCACACTGCAGTTAGCTGACCGTTACGTCAAGGAACCGTGTGGGGTGGTTGAGGATGTGCTAGTTAGGGTTGAAAAGTTTGTATTCCTGTGCCGACTTTGTGGTATTAGATATGGAAGCTAACTCACAAGTGCCATTGATTTTAGGGAGACCTTTCATGGCCACTAGTAGAAACGCTAATTGATGTTTACAAAGGCGAGTTGGTATTAAGAGTGAATGAAGAGAGAGTTGCATTCAATGTCTTTGATCTTATGAAGCAACTTTGATGATGGAGAAGATGCATGTTTCATGTTGGATTCCATCGATAGGATCGTTCAAAATTTCAACAACATGAAAGTATCAAGGATTTCTTGGATCTTTGTCTTGGAAGAAGAGGATGAAGTCAAGTACATAAGTAGTGAGGAGGAGAAGATGATATGGCCGGGGATGTAGTAGAGGAATCCCAAGGCACCTAGAGGGAAGTAAGTCTTTGCGGAGATTGAAAGATTCTATCATAGACCAGCGTGGCATAAATACTTTGAACTCAAACTCACCGGTCAAAAGTCAAGACTTCTTTGGAAGAACCTCCCACAAATTTGACTTTAAAACCTCTTCCTGCGAATTTGAAGTATGTATTTCTTCAAGATGAGACTTTGCCGCTAATTATATCTTCATCCTTGACGGACTTACAAGAGGAGAAACTAATGAGAGTTACGAGAGAGTACCGCGGAGCATTTGGATGGACCATAGGCGGCGTCAAGGGCATTAGTCTAGCGTATGTATGCACAAGATCTCCGTGGATCACGAAAAAAGCGGTTGCACAACCTCGGAGGCGTTTAACCCGCAATTAAAGGGCGTGGTTAGGGATGAGGTTATAAAAATGCTAGAAATGGGAATTATATTTCCAATTCTTGATAGCGAATGGGTAAGCCCTATCCACGTAGTTCCCAAGAAGGAGGATTGACGGTGCAAGCCAATGAGTTGAATGAGTTAATTCTGTGAGGCTAATCACGGTCATCGAGTGTGCATAGACTTTAGGAAACTAAATGGCGCAACTTCGTAAGGACCACTTTCCTCTTCCCTTCATCGATCAAATGCTCGAGAGCGGCGGGCATGCTTTCTATTGTTTTCTTGGCGGGTATTAGGGATACTATCAAATCCACATCTCACCGAGGATCGTGAAAAACGACATTTACATGCCCATATGGGACATTTGCTTATAATCGAATGCCATTTGGATTGTACAACGCCCGCGACATTTCAGCGGTGTATGATGTCACTTGTTTGCGGACATGGTGGAAGATTTCTTGGAAATCTTTATGGATGACTTCTCCGTATTTGGAGGCGATTTGATTCATGTCTCACACATCTAGTACAGTGTTGAAGAGATGTGAAGAGACTAATCTTGTGCTTAAGCGGGAGAAGTGTCATTTGATGGTTCTGAAGGGATAGTACTAGGTCACCGCATATCCAAGAACGGTATAGAGGTGGATAGAGCTAAAGTCGAGGTGATCGAGAAACTACCTCCACCTCTTAATCTTAAAACTTTGCGAGGTTTTTAGGCCACGCCCGGATTTTATCGTAGGTTTATCAAGGATTTTCCTAATCTCTGAGACCTCTTACCGAATTATTGGCCAAGGATGTACCATTCGTGTTTTCTAATGAGTGCATAAAAGCCTTCAACGAAATAAAAAGTAGATTGATTCTTGCACCGTCCTAGTCGCACCCGGATTGGGATCTTCCGTTTGAAGCGATGTGTGATGCAAGTGACACTTCTTTGTTGGCGCCGCTTTGGGTCAAAGAAAGGATAAGATTTTAGGCCCATTTATTATGCAAGCGGACTTTGAATGCTTTGCCCAAAGAAATTACGCCACAACGGAGAAGGAGCTTTTGGCCGTTATCTTTGCTTTTGACAAGTTTAGATCGTGCTTAGTAGGATCTAAAGTCAACTATGGGGCCGACCATGCGGCTCTTAAGTATCTCCTAGCAAAGCAAGATTCAAAGCCGAGGCTGTTGAGATGGATTCTCTGCTTGCAAGAATTTGGCGTAGAAATCCGAGATAAGAAAGGAAGTGAGAACGTGGTGGCCGATCATCTGTCGCTTACGGTTAGAGGATGGTGAGGAATTGCACGAAATAGGAGAATCTTTTCACGATGAACAACTTTTCTCCATCACCACCATCGGAGGACATGATGATTGTCTTTGCGTTTCTTGTGAATAGAGGTGGTGAAGGAGAAGAAACAACCGTGGTTTAGTTTGTTTGTCAATTATCTCTCCATAAAGTACACCTTACGAATCTCACTTTGTCCAAGAAAGGAAAAAATTCTTTAAAGATCTTAGACACTATTATTGGGATGAGCCTTATTTGTTTAAGCTAGGATCTGATAATGTTTTTCGAAGATGTGTGCCCGAGGAAGAGTATAATGATATCCTGAAGCATTGTCATTCGTATGAAGTTGGAGGACACTCACGGGGAGATAAAGCTGCGCCAAGGTCCTCCAATGCGGTTTTATTGGCCGACATTGTTTAAGGATGCACACCAATATGCAAGAGGATGTCATGCTTGTCAAATGACAGGTAATATTTCTCGGAGGAATGAGATGCCACTCAAGAGTATCTTAGAAGTAGAACTTTTTGATGTTTGGGAATAGATTTAGTTGGGCCCTTCACTTCATCATTATCTAACCGATACATCTTAGTTCTTTGTTGATTATGTATCCAAATGGGTTGAAGCCATTGCTTCCCCTACTAACGATGCTAGGGTTGTGGTTAGATTCTTGAAAAAGAATATTTTACAAGGTTTGGGGCGCTTGAGGCGATTATAGCGATAATGGTAGTCATTTTTGTAATAAACCTTTTGAAAGGCTGATGATTAAGTATGGGGTTCGACATAAGCTAGCAACCGCATATCACCCCAAACTAGTGGGCGATGTAGAAGTCACCAATCGAGAAATCAAGCGTATCTAGAGAAAGCGTCAATACAACTAGGAAGGATTGGTCGTTACGTTTAGGCGACGCTTTATGGGCATATAGGATTTGCATATAAAACCTCGATTGGAATGTCACCGTATAGGATTGTTTTTGGAAAAGCATGTCATCTACTGTGGAGGCTGGAGCACCGGGCCATGTGGGCAACACGAATGCTAAATTTTGATGAGGCGTTGGCCGGTGAGAAGAGGATGTTAGAATTAACTCGCTGGAGGAGTTTCGTTTAGAGGCATACGAGAATGCCAAAATTTTCAAGGCGCGCACGAAGAAGTTCCATGACAAAAGATTCTAGATAGGACCTTTCAAGAGGGTGATCTGGTTCTCCTGCACAACTCGCGCTTAAGGCTCTTTCCGGGCAAGTTAAAATCAAGATGGTGTGGCCCATTTCAAGTACAACGAGTTTTTCCTTCCTGAGGCGGTGGAATTATTCAATTTCAAAGGCGAGTCCAGTTTGTGGTCAATGGACATCGTATTAAGCATTATCACGGGCTGCCGCCCAGAGGTCGAGGAGGAAGTCTTGTACCTCGAGGACCACTGTCTATGAATAAACCATCTTGAGTGAGTCGAGCTAGCGACTTTAAATTTAGAACTACTACCTATAACTATCTTTTTGTTTTTCTTTTTAATAAAGTAACATGCGCCTATCACGGTTTTTTTATCTCGCCATGATCCGAGTCTAAGTTGAATAAGCGAGGTTTTTCCTGATAGCCGTCATGTGAGTTTTTTATTTAGGTTTAAATCCTTTTGGTCTTGTCCTCTGGCGTATAAAGTAAAGTGGCTTAAAGCTGTTTTTAGATATCTATATCTAATTCTTGCCACATTATTTTATAACTTCCATAGACATGGTATTTGACGATTTAAGTGGAGCTTGTTTGTTTATACGAGGATGTGTCTCTCTCCACGTTGTGCCGATGATTACTCCGATATTGTTCCTTTACTTGGGAGCCGTTTCCAGAGCTAAGTCTTTCATCTTGAACTCTCATTTATTTTTGTCATTGAGGACAATGCCATGTTTAAGTGGGGGGCAGGGGACTTAGCTATATATATATGTATATTGTGCTATATGTTGCAGTCAAGGGAAACGGTACACTGAGACAATATTGAGCCAAATTTTAAAATTTTTATGGATAAATGCCAAGTTGTTTAATTCGTACCCTTAAACTTGTGAAGTTCTTATACTTAGAATTAATAGGACATGAACCAAGTTGCGTGAGTACGTAGTCATATTATACTTTTGCGATAAATTGTTAGTAGACTTAAGGATATTCATGCCAACAATTGCAAGTAGTTAGGTATTGTTCAATTACTCGACATGTGAATCGCTTAGTACCGCATGAGTTATAATTGAAAGAAGTATGTGTACAATGCGTAGATAAGTGGTTATGAGGACCTAATGTCGATATTTGTCGACTAATGTATTCGATCTTCTAGCCAACAAGAGCGGAGTAATAAGCTTGGGGCGTGCACTGTGTTTTGACAATGCATTAAAACACTGGCTTGTAGAAAAATTACCAAAGTAGCCTGCGCTTGTGGTAATATTCGGTGCTATGCATGATCTAAGATAGGAGATACTCATTAAAAAGTTTTCTTCCTTGAGATTAGTAGTATTGAAACATATGCAAAAATTGAAAATATTAATTTTTAGAGGCTTGAGTAGTACTGGTCTCCAAGTCCAAAAACCCTATAGATACGCTCTTGCTTATTGTTCTAGTGCTTTAACCATTGCGAGGCATAAGAAGTATGAATGCTGATGTTGGTGAATTTAGATATGAAGTCTGCATAAACTCTAAATCTGGCTACATTTATATAAAACCAACGCACATGCACACAAATCACTTCGATTCATAGCGAGTAGTGGATAATGTTTATCTTATGAGCATGACTGGTATGAGTTGACTCGGGTTTCTTGTGTAAGTATGAGTTGACCACAGAAAATGTTGTCTTGGGGAATGACTTATTGATGCTTTGTTCGGACGAAGCAAAGTTTAAGTGAGGCATTTTGATGACGGTTAAAATATACCTATTTATGTCATCAATTATAACCTTAAATCGAGTCAATTATATATATTTCATATTTAATCACGTGTTTATATTTATTATTTAATGATAAGTGATTATTAATATGATAATTGGTATTTATTTGTTTTATTATAAAAGAGCAATTAATTGTGTGATAAATGCTGATTTTGCGGATCATGATAAATCGGGAAGATAATTATCACACAATCGGAGATCTCAAGATAAAGAGAAGAAAATCGGAGCATTGAAGAAAAGATTAATCGGATCGGCACAAACGCGAGTGAAGTGGGGAACAAGTCGAGCGGAGCCAAATTGAAAGCGCGTAGAGAAGGTGGCTCGAGTCGACCGAAAACCATGCCATTCGGTCGACCGAGCGTAACGGTTCGGTCACCCAAGCCTAAGGTGATAAATGCGTGTCAATCTTCCAGATTCTCCTATGTCGGCTACAACTCCTATATAAGCAATGACTACTTAAATTGAGAAGACACACCACTACAACACAAAACAATTTATGCAATTTAAGTTTTAGTTTTAAGTTTTCTTTTCTTTATGTTCGTTCATTGTGGATTCGCTGGACTCTCCGATTAGGGGCGCATTAAAGAGTGGGAGTCACTCTCGCCTTGAGGGTATGACTATTCAATTATGCAATCTTTATTTGTAGATCTGATATATCTTATTATGGAGTAGTTTTATTTGTATTGATTAAATGATGTAGATTTATTTACGAACCCATGTGTTTAGGTTAGAAACGTTACGAAGTAATCATGATTTGTTCCGACACGCGAGCGTGTTCGGTCGACCTGAAGACGTGTCACTCGGTGCCCCGAAGCCTGTCGTTCGATCGACCGAGTGTGGCAAGGTGTAGGGCAATATCATGATCGGCTTCGACTCGTCGATTCTCTGATTTGGAATTTAAACGAGCAATTAAACTCCGATCAACTTAATTATTCGTCATCATAATTTAACATGAAACTCAAAAAGTGATTGTTACTTAGGATATAGATTGAATCGGCATCTAAGAAGTACGCCTAACCATAGGAATGTTGCTTAGATGAGGTTACGGTTTATACCGGCATCCCTAGTTACATAATTGTGTCAGAAGTTATATGAGATGGAGGCATTAAAAAGCGAAGTCACGTAATGGAGGCACGATGATTTAGATGGCCTAACCGGAGCTAAATCTACCTTAGGGGATGACTCCCGTAGTCATAATAATTAATCTTGAACGTTTGTTTTGTCTCGTTATCAACCTAATTCACATGGGGGAGTTATGATCTACTAGCGTAATCAATACTATTTGTCTAGATAATATCAACCGTATTATCCGTGTTTTAGTAGTCTTTGATTTGTCTTTGTGGTATTTTGTGTCTTGTGGTTGTCGCTATTTTATTTACAGCATTTAGTTGGTCGTAGACCGCCCTTTCAATTTAAGTCTGATAAAGTAAGTTGTGTTTAATTTGTGCCGAGTCTCTCGTGGGATCGACCTCGACTCTGTCTGGTCAGCTATACTACAATTGAACCTAGTTCTCTTGCTAGTGGGTTAGTAGGTCTCGAGTTAATAATTTAACTTGACCTCCATCGATGATGTAACGGTCACTAGCTTCTTGTAGCCGCTACACTTGTCGCTTAGCCAACGCTCACATGTACGATCTTTTTCGTATAGTCGGTTTAAATTTAACAAGGCCTTAACTCAGTTTTCTACTCTTCTTCAAAACTTAGTACCTTGTATACTTAATATCTGACTTCAATTGACTAAGTCAGAGTACACCAATCACTTTCTTCTTATTCGTGTAATCGATAATCTTTGTCTTTAAGATTATTCGCTTTTACATGATCTATAACTCGCCAGTGTCACCACAGACTTGCTCAATCTCGACTTATAGTCACGACTTAATCAGCCTTCTAACCGAGTTTGCCACCTCGGCTTCAATTTTATGTAATCGAGTCTGTGGTCCTCGCGTTCTTCGGGCCTTCTAGATAAGCCAACTGAGTCTCAGTGTCCTCAAATAACTTATCTTCTTCGGGCTCTAGCATAACCGAGTTTGAACCTCGCCTTCATGTGCATATTCAGCTTTTCTTACTATAACTCGCTTTTCTTGTTGTGACTCAAATTGTCGCTAGTTCCTATTCTATTACAATGCTTGTCTGAAACAACCTATACAAGGTTCAGACTCTAGATAGAACTTATACATTTATCTCTAGACATTTCTTGCTTCTTGTTTCATTATGCACTATAACAGTTAGTTACGACTTCATCATCATGGGTTGTAAGTGATTTGTCTAATTTCGTGACGAATCATCATCAAAACATAAATAATATTTCCAACAATTTCCCACTTTTTGATGATGTATCATAACCCTCCCTAAAAGCAATAATAAAAGAATAGTGCAAGAAATCATAACAAAACAAATTAAGATAGCAAACTAGAACAGCCAAGTTTATTACAAGATTCAAAATGAAACAAACTGAGTTATAACTGAATAAAATTACAACTTCTCTTTTTCAAGAGCCAATATCTTTTCACCAAGAAAAATGCTCCTTTTTGTTTCCATAAGCCTTCTTTGTTTCCCTTATTCAACAGATTCGCCATATCTAGGCTTGATCTCCAGATATTCTCTGATCAAGCGATTAGCCTCTTCATTGTCTTTGTTCTTGAGCTTGATCAGAATTTCCTTGATTTCCTCTTCCATCAGTTTTTCTTCTTCATCCGAAATGAGATTAAGTTTTTCTTTTTCAGTTTTTCTTTCTGGTTCCTTTTCATCTTCCCTTTCTGGTTCAGCTTCCCCCTTATTTCTTGTCCCTCTGTCTTTTGCTGCTTGTAGACCCTCTTGCAATCTGATACAGGTTACAAGTTTCTTCCTGATGCTCAGCACAACTTGAACTGCATTATCTTCATCTTCTTCAGTTCAGGTTTCAACGAAGGTCTTTCTTTTAATCAATTCCTCAAACAGAGTGTCAATTGCTTCTTCATTCCTTCGAGTAGATAGCAGATCAATGGTCTGTAGATCAGATTCTATTTGTTCATCTTGTTCTTCAATCAATTGTAGGGCATAGGCCTTTTCAAAGGTGGGATGACAGATTACCTTCAACTTCATCTCTAGCTTTATTTTCCCCTTGTTTGAGGATGTTTATAGCAATCTTCAAATAATCTACGAGGGTGATGAGGTTGAGTATTCGAATAGACCGAGAAATGTGATCTTCAAATGAAATCATGTAATTCAAAGAGTCAGCCAGTAGAGTTTGCATCACACTTTCAATGGTCTCTTCCCATCCTTTCAGCTTTTTCTTCGCTATGCTTCAGGAGGTTGAGATTCTTCGCTGTTAATCTGCCAGGATGCCTCATGAACTTGCGATGAGGAGCCGCTTGAGTATCTTGAACCACGCCGGCCTTTTTCATACTCAAAGATCGCAAAATTCAACGCCTTCCACAAATTTCTCTCTGCTTTTCAAGGTATTCCCATACAACTCGGGCTTGAAGATTCATTATCTTCGCCACCATCAGCTCTTTAATTTCTTCATTTTATTAATCTTTATTCTCTTTCACTTTCTTTAGTTTCTTCACATTCACTTTCTTCGATTTATCGACTCGCTTCTTCGCTTTCTTCGCCATCCTCAATTTCAATTACGCCCTCGCCGCTTTTTTGCTTGAAACTTGTTCCACATCCTTTCTCTGCCTTTCAAAGTTCTCACATCCAAACTCACAACCTCACTTGAACTAGAATCAGATTTCACTTGATTCTTCATCAACAAGGATTTTTCTTTTCTTTGTCCCAAAGGACACCGATTTGTGTTCCACTTCTGCTTGTGTAGATTTTGAAATGGAGAAATGATCTAGTATCCTTTGCACTAGATATGTAAATCCTTTTTCAAGAGAGAAACATTTCTCCAAGAATCTCCTTCCTTTCTTTGATTCTCTCATTTTCGCCTGAGATTTGCTTTATCAACTGATTGAGAATAAACTCGCCCAATCCAATCTCTCCAAACCAAATGGCGTGAGATCACCTTTAGTTTATCAATCGAAAGAGTGTAGAAATTCCTAGCATGACCAATGACATTTTTGTCGTAAGGATCGCCAAAAATGCAAATTCTCGCTTCGATGATAGATAGATCCACTAAGATTCTTCTCATTCTTGTTGATTGCAAAGACGCCCCAAAGTTTGTTCTTTTCTCTGCTTTCCAAAGGTGAAAGATGTAGATCCTCTAATTACGCCAAGACTAAACACTAGGGAAAGCAATTGTTCATCAACGGTGAAGCTCTTATCTTGAACAGCTTGTCCTCAAGCTTTTTCTCTCGCAGGTGATTAATGATTCTTGTAGAAGTCTCTCGATGGTTTCGGGCATAAAGTATCCACCTTTGTGTCGAATGTGTTTTCGAGTCCCCGAATCTTTTTGATTTTGCTAACAATCTGGGTTGATAGCTTGGAGTTTGAAAATCTTTGACAGAAATTATCCAGGCTGGTGGTGATTCCATCGTCAATGTTGTATTGCTCCATTGATTTTTGAGTTAGGGATCCTTGAATGATTGATTTTGGGTGATCAAGATTTCGTCAAGATTTTGTTTTGCAATCGTTTTCAAATAAGAGTCGTGTCATAATCAATGGGATTATGTAGGGATGTACATCTACTTTTTCTCTTCGTATAAACACGTGGCTTCGAGTGATTTGTCATGTCACCAAACGCCGATGGTAGCCGAAAGTTTACTTCTTTTGACCAATTTGTCCTTCATCGCCTTTTGCCTTCTCGCTTTGTATAAAGTCGCTTTTCGAGGGATTTTGCAATGTGAACTCGACTTTTCCTGCAAAACAGCTTTAAGTTTTCTTCGTACCCATACCTTTTGGGTCCGGCCGAGTTAGTTATCAAGCATTACTTTCGCTTTTTGTTGAGAGAATTAAACCGCCTCAACTCTTTTCTCGATAAACCATTACGCTTCAATCTTAGTTGATTTCACAAGGATTCTTTTAGATTTAACATTTTTAGTTTCCTTGTGTAATCCACTAGATCTTCCAAGATCTTGATTTCTAAAGTTTATACTTTTTGAAGTCTCAAGACCTGGTAGGGGTGGGGATTATCATTGCTTTTGACAAATTTACTAGAAATTAATCTTTCAAATAGATTTGACACCTCGCCAAGAAACTCATTCCAATCTTTTGTTTTGTCAAGTTCTCTGTCTTTTAATTTTAGTTCCAACGTAATTTTTTCAGTTAACTTGACAAGATCAGAGTTTCTCAGACTGAGTTCAGCAAATGATAACTGATTTGAAGAATGTACCTTTCCTTGATGATTTGATGCAGTTTTAGGATTTGAATGTACACTCTTTTGTTGCTGTGATGAATCTTCTATATCAACAACCACTTGCAACAACTCCATTCCTTCTTCTTTTGAGAGGTCTCTTAGTGATGGAACTCCTCTAGATTTGTTAATGTGAACATTGAATTTTGTATTCACTTCATCACTGAGTTGAGGTTCTGGATTTGTATATAAATTTGTCGCACTGAACCTTTCGATCATTTGATCCTGAAAATCAGATATATTTTGTAAGCAATTAGTCAGGGTGTGAGTAAGCCAACTTCTAGTTCTAGATGTAGACATTAAAACTAAGTGAACTGATACAGTGAGGGGTCTTCAACAACTGGATGCTTCGAACAAATAACTGATGCACAGTTATCTCCTTGAGCAGTAACAATTTGGATCTCTTCCCAAAGGAAGATTTGCTCCGATACCAATTGTTGGTCCCTTGGAAAGGCTAACACAAGTTTAGAGGGTGGGGGGTGAATAAACTTGTCACCAAAACTAATCTCGAGCCGAAAAGCCCTCAGAACTGAAGTTTCTCTCAAACTCAAACCGATCTTCGCCCGCTTTGTTCATGTCCCTTAACTTGTGCGGAGATCAGCTTAGTTTCAATCAATATAAGTCAATGCCGACTTATATTTAGTCTTGTCAATTGGCAAATGGATAAAACTAGCCTTTAGTGCAATAGATGTGTCGCTTAAGTTCTAAGACTCTTATGTATCGCTTCAGGTCGACTCATTGTCTAGTGTTTGCAGAGTGATAATGCAATAAATAAAACAAATACAAATGCATAAAGTAAATCAACACAAGATTTGTTTATGGAAGTTCCGGTGGTGTAATCCCGTATGTCTCCCCTTCTCTCTGTGGGCATTGGAGGTATCACTAGAATAATGAGATAACCGCATAAAAATCCTAGCACTATGACAAATTCTTCACGACACCCTAGTTTCACTGCCTACACAAAATGAAGAAAGGTGAAATTGCTCCTTCATCCTCGCACACCGATCTTCGGAGGTGGAATTGCTCCTTCACCACTTTCACCACTAACACCAACACACAAATTCTCGGGATCGCACTAATGCATGTGGCAACTAAGTTGCAATCAGATGAAGAAAGGTAGAATTGCTCCTTCAAACTATGCACAACCAACCCTTTTTTCTCAAAGGTTAGGTTTATAATTAATCGTGGATTAATTCAAAGAGTCGTCTGATTCTTCCTCGATCTGACTTTGTCGCCCAAGATGCCTTTTTCCCCTCAATGGGTTACCGGATCTTTCTTTGAAGTCTTCAAGGCAATTCCGCTATTTCCTTTTCTAGATATATCCGATCCGATTTTGTGGATCCGATTTGGATTTTGAATATATGCTTGTAAAGCTCTTTTCTCGATCCTCCTCTCTCGCCCTTTTAAGTGATTCTCTTGTGTATTTATAAGGGTGATGTAACGGTCACTAGCTCTTGTAGCCGTTACACTTGTCGCTTAGCCAACGCTCACATGTACGATCTTTTGTCGATAGTCGCTTTAAATTTAACAACGCCTTAACTCGCTTTTCTACTCTTCTTCAAAATGGAGTACCTTGTATACTTAATATCTCACTTCAATTGACTAAGTCGAGTACACCAATCGCTTTATTCTTATCCAGTAATCGATAATCTTTGTCCTTAAGATTATTCGCTTTTACATAATCTATAACTCGCCAGTCACCACAGACTTGCTCGAATCCTCGACTTATAGTCACGACTTAATCAGCCTTCTAACCGAGTTTGCTACCTCGCTTCTTCAATTTTATGTAACTAAGTCTGTGGTCTCGCTTCGGGCCACTTTCTAGATAAGCCAACTGAGTCTGTGGTCCTCAAATAACTTATCTTCTTCTCGCTTCTAGCATAACCGAGTTTGAACCCTCGCCTTCATGTGCATATTCAGCTTTTCTTGCTATAACTCGCTTTTCTTGTTGTGACTCAAATTGCTCGCTTTGTTCTTATTCTATTACAATGCTTGTCTCAAAACAACCTATACAAGGTTTAGACTTAGATAGAACTTATACATTTATCTCCGCACTATTTCTTGCTTCTTCTTTCATTATGCACTATAACAAATTAGTTACGACTTCATCATCATGGGTTGTAAGTGATTTGTCTAATTTCGTGACTAATCATCATCAAAACATAAATAATATTTCCAACATAATCATGATAATAAAGCAAATGGAGGAAGAAAAACCTCAAGAGGACATCACCTATTTGGAAGAAGGTCTCACCCATCCAAGAAGAAGAGATGGATGAAGAAGAAGTCGAGACAGAGGATGAACACTCAAAGGGCTTACAATCTTGAAGGTGATCCGGAAAACATGGAGATATCTAACGATGATCTAACTATTCAAGAGGCACTTTTCAAGAGTCTCAGCAAAGTTGACAAACAGCTGAGAGAGCCTGCTGATCAACCTCACTCCGCTGAACCTGTCAACTCCCCCATTATTGACCAATGGGGAACAGCAGTAGAGAAAGTCACATCTCCAGCAGATGAAGAAGCCAACACCCCCCAGAAACCCCTTAATAACCCTGGGTCTAATAAGGAAGAAAAAGAAGAAGATAAAGAAAGAGAAGAAGAGGTAGAAAGTGAAAGACTATAAGAGGAGGAAGATGAAGATGATGAGAATATTGAAGTGGCACTAGAGGAAGTTGATCCAGAAAGAATCTTCAATCTGGACATTCAACCACTGATTGTAGACATAGAGAAGCAGAGATCACAAGAGGGCAAAACCCGGAAGTCGCATTAAGAAGTGAAGCAACCCCCTTAAACCACAAGATTGAAGCCCTCATTAGTCACATCAAGATACAAGATGAGGTCATGGAAAAACAGGGAAACTTGCTTTGCAACTTACAACATCTTATTTGATACCATGTCCAAACCAACCTTTAGTTTCATGCTGAAAAGATTGACAACAATCTCAAACCTTTGGTGGACACTCTAAATGCTCACACTCATCAAATTCAACACCTGGATGAGGCTATGGAATTTTCTCTCGCCAAAGAACTTGACACTGCAAACATTAATACGGCCAACAACAAAATTTTGGAGCAAAGTTATGGTACACTCCCTGAGTCTGAAGGAGCAAATGCAAACCTTGAAACACGTTTTGGTGCTGCCAAAAAGGGGGAAGGAAGCTCAAAGCCTGAGATCTCCAATGGAAAGAAGGCAAGCCCAATTGATAAGGGCAAGGGCATCAAAGGCAAAGGCATCAGGTTTGAAGAAAAGAAGGAGTAGCCCTTCTTATTTAACTGAATTATATTAATTGAATTCTATATGACTTTGTTTTTGAATAAAAAGATGCAATATCTTATTGCCCTTAAATGGATAATAAAATTTTTGAGTTTTATTTTGTTAATTATTATGAAAAATTTGGCATACTTATGTTCAGGCTTATGAGGGTTTTGGCATCATCAAAATGGGGGAAATTGTTTGGAACATTTTATTATGTTTTGATGATGGCCATGCTAGCTATTATATCAAGCCTGAGATAAATTAGAATTCTCTGTATAAGTCTTTACTTAGAGTCTGACATGTTGTATAAGTTGAGTCAGACAAGTATTGTACTAGTTGGTAGGACGGCAAAGTAAAAACAGATTGTCGACAGAATGAAGCCAGTCAAGTACCAGCAGAGAAGCAATGAAGACATTATGGTCTGACTTATAACAAAGGAAGTCTGTGATGACCTTGGATAAGTCTAAGTTATGTTTTACGTGATGAAACTTAATGTTTAAATATGGTGTACACTGATCTCACCCAAATCAAGGATCAGTGAAGTACAAGGATTCTCCTTAAACTGAAAGAATGAAGGAAATAGTGAATCGGCAAAGTAAACTGACTTTCGGCTGAGTGAAGACAAAGAAGTGAAGGAAGATCTAAGCAACAAAGTCAGATGGATCACTTGACCGTTCAAAGAGCGGCTGAGTAAACCTTACTTAGTCAGATTATTGAACTATGAAGAAGATACAGAAGATCAAGCATTAAATGCACAATCAACAGAGGATCAATCAAGGACGGATTTTCTGATAAACGTTTGAAGAAAAATCCGATCACTGATATCAAGGAGAATATAATTAAGGGGGAATCAAGAATAGGATCAAGGATTATTCCCCTCATTAATATAGCCAACGGACGGAAATTCAAATCAAGGATAATCAAGGCTATAAATAGAAGGCATTGACAAAAATAAAAAGGAGAGAGGACGATAAAAATCTGAGCAAAACTCTATCAAAGTGAAAAGCTTTATTTCTATGGTGAAAAGATATATCTAGTGATCAACTCAAAACTGAGAGCTACAATTCAAACATCAAGCATTGAGATTGATCAACAAGTTTGTGAATTCAATTCACATCAATCAAACAACTGAATCAGAGCCATCTTAGAAGGAGTTGAGTTTGTGATAGCTGCTGAAGGATTTGATCCCAATGAGCAAAGGAAAGAGACTCGAGTCACCAAGTCATGCTAGCCAAGGAGTGATAGTCTTGTAGATTGTGAAGCTTGTGTAGTCAAGGACAATCAAAGCTATTGTATCTCGTGGAAAACAATAGTGAATTCCTCCAATCATCACAGAGAAGAGTGGATTAAGGGATTACACCACCCTCGAACCACTATAAGCCTCGTGTCAATTTACTTTCAGCAATTTACCTTACTGCATTCATTTAATTACTTATATTATATCTTATATCTGTGATTGCCTAAACTACTTTGAAACAACAAACTAAGAAGGGACTTATCCGTTGCCCAAAAGCTTTTAAAAACAAGAAATGTTTTTGAAACTCCACTATAGTCATTCACCCCCCCCCCCTCTGACTATAGTTTTATCTTTCTCTGGGACCAACAGTTGGAAAAGTGTTGAAGAACATGATGATATGTCTAGCATGATGATGAAGAACATAAACTAGTTTTGTCTAACATTGAAGAACTACGAGTGGTAAGTGTTAAAGACTTAGTTTTTTGAAATATTATTAGTTTTTAATGAAAAAAAGTATACTATATTAAGCGATTAATAAAAAAAGTATACTCAAGATGAAAAAAAGTATACTAATGAAAGTAAGTACTAACTTTTTCTTGTGCCTTAATGAAAAAAAGTATACTAATGAAACTAAGTATACTATATTAGTATGAGAACATCCCTTGAAATGGTATTAACACCTAACACATATGGTACTAACTTTTTCTTGTGCCTTATGTGAGATACTAACTTTTTCTTGTGCCTTAATTAAAAAAAGTATACTAATGAAACTAAGTATACTATATTAGTATGAGAACATCCCTTCAAATGGTATTAACACCTAACACATATGGTACTAACTTTTTCTTGTGCCTTAAGTGAGATACTAACTTTTTCATGTGCCTTAATGAAAAAAGTATACTAATGAAACTAAGTATACTATGTATGAGAACATCCCTTGAAATACTAACTTAAGTTGTTTTGGTATGTCAAGTTTTTGTGTATCAGTGATTTCAAATAGAACTAGACAAGTCATGGTTGTATATTGACAGAATGACACCCGAGTTTGATAAAGGGTTGAGTGAATTCATTGAATACGCACGGAAATTTCTTAACATTGAAGGTAAGATTCGTTGCCTATGCAAAAGTGTTTCAACATTTGTTTCAAACTTTGGAGGACGGTATGATCAATGCTTTTTTTGGGATGGGCAGCTAGGTATACAACATGCTTTCACCACGGTGAAGACGGTGTATCCCGTAAACGTGCACAAACAACCCAATTGGTAGTTGAATCCGTAGACGAAATGGCTCCAGTTATAAATGATTTCCTTGGTAGAGCCTCAGAAGAAGAAGTTTTACGACATGAGGAGGATGACAACATTGATGAACTCTCTCCAAATTGCACGAACATGTTTATCCGGGATGCAAAAGCTCATCTGCCTTGAAGTTCTTAGCGGATTTAATGCATATAAAAGTGTTGTATAAGTGGCCAAATGAAAGCTTCGACGTTCTTTTACCGAAACTAAAAGAAGTTTTGCCGGAAGGGTCAAATTTGCCCGATTCATTCTACAAGGCAAAAACTCTTTTGAACAAATTGGGTCTGGGGTTGGAAAAGATCGATGCTTGCTTGTACAACTGTTGCATTTACTATAAGGAGACTGCTGACATACAATCATGTCGAGTGTGCAAAACGAGCCGTTATAAGGAGTCTAAAGGAAAAAAGGTAGCTCAGAAAATGCTACGTTATTTTCCGTTAAAGCATCGTTTGAGATGTTTGTATGCTTCCCGTCACATAGCTCAGGCAATGACATGGCATAAGACGGGCGTCGGCGGATGAGGATGCGCAGTGGGCATCCAACCGATAGTAAAGAATGGAAAGAATTCAACGAGCAACACCCGGACTTCGCTATCGAACCTAGAAATGTACGTCTCAGTCTGGCTACAGATGGTTTTTGCCTGTTGATTTGAGGCCATTGATTGATGAGGCCATTGATTGATGAGTTGGAAGAATTGTGGTCACAAGAGGTAGTTGTGCTTGATGCTGCTACAAATACTACCTTCAGAATGCGAGTTGCAGTTATGTTTACGGTGAACGATTTTCCCGCTCGTAGTTATCTCTCAGGTTGGACTGGTCAAGGATATAAAGCATGTCTAACTTGCAACAACGATACACCTTTGTTATGGTTAGAGAGTAAGACTGGATACATCGGACGTCGTAGATGGCTGTGGGCAGACCACCCGAGGTGAAAGAATAAGGGGTTTAATGGTAAAATTGAAACATTAAGCCCTCCAGTTGAGAAAACCACGGAGGAAATTCTTCAACAAATTAGCAACCTACCCAAATGTTTGTCGGGGAAACACAAAGAGTACGGTGGTAAAACTCATAACCGTCCAGAATCTTGTTTGAGTTGGAATAAAAACACCATACTAAATAGATTGCCTTATTGGATGCCGAAAAAACTCAAGTACAATCTAGATGTTATGCACATTGACAAGAAGGTGTGTGATTGCTTATTGTCTACGGTATTGAATATTGATGGTAAGACCAAAGACACTATCAAGGCACGTAAGGATCTAGCAAACATGAAAGTGAGAAAGGAACTACAAATGATTAAGCAAGGCAATAAGACATTAAACCCGCGTGCCATGTTCACGTTGGCACTAGAAGATCGGACAAAATTCTATGATTTCTTAACAAATATTCGGTTTCCCGATGGTTTTGCAGGAAACCTAAGAAAGAATTTGACTGGTAAAGACAAATTTAGCGGGCTAAGATCTCATGATTTTCATATCATACTACATAGAATTTTACCAGTTGGGGTACGAAAATTCTTGAAAAAGGAAATTTCTGATACTATCATTGATTTAAGCGATTTTATCAGATTGATTTGCGCGCGCATGTTGAGGGTTAGTGATTTAGAGAATGCAAAAGAGAAGGTTTTAGAAATCTTGTGTAAACTAGAAACGATATTCCCACCGGCATTCTTTGATATTTGGATACATGTGATAATGCACTTGCCTGAAGAAGTGATTAGGGTGGACCCATTCAATTGAGATGGATGTATCTGATTGAACATTTTCTAGGTAAGTTAAAGAGGTATATTAGAAATCGGGCCAGGCCGGAAGGATCCATCGCAGAGGCATACGTGGCTAACGAGACCTTGATGTTTTGCTCGTTGTATTTTTCAGGAAATGAGACAAAGTTCAATAGGCCCGAAAGGAACTGGGTTGAGAACGAAGATACAATCAAGAACCGTATATCAGTATTCAAGACTCCTTTTCGATCAATGGGATCGATGAAATTCTTGACATTCAATACTACTTTGAGAGAGAAGGTTCAGTGGTATGTCTTGCGAAATTGCCATGAGATCGATGAATACCTCATGTAAGTGAACAATCCAAACTTAATTCTTTTATTTTTTATAATTCCATTAATGCTAACTAGTCTTCTATGCATGGAGCAGTGAACATCGTACAAAACTGTCAAGTTATTGCACGAAACAGAACCTTGACAAAGTGCACCGTCAAGAATTTACTGATTGGTTTAATTCGAAGGTACAAAATAAAGCTTCATACACTTATTATGCACTTTTATGAGCGTTAAATAAATACTTATGTATGGCATTATGCAGATGATTGTATTGAGTAAACAGAACCCATCAGACTTGAATGACCAATTGTTAGCACTTGTCACCGGATCTTTTTCAACGGTCAAATCCTATCAGAGTTGTGTGATGAACGGTGTCCGATTCAATGCACAAAAATGGGATCGCACACGCACAACTCAAAACAGTGGGGTTGATGTCATAGGGACCGAAGGCACTACATGGTATGGAGTCTTAGAAGACATATATGTCGTAAGCTATCCAAATGATAACATTTTTGTTCTTTTCAAATGTACATGGTTCGATACTAGTCCAGCTAAGAAGGGTGTCCGTGTATATAAGAATACAACAAGTATACGCACTACAAACACCTGGTACGAACATGATCCATTCATTCTTGCTTCACAAGCAGAGCAAGTGTTCTACATAGAGGATTTGTATAACGGATGTGACTGGAAATTTGTTGGGCATTTTCAACACCGTCATATCGTAGACGCACCAAATATTAATGGTGATGTGGCTGTTGATGATTTGGTAATCGACGAAACAACCCACTGAAATTTCCGACTTATTGTTGAACTGCCACCGATGGAACCGTTCTACATGAGTGCAAATAATGTAGAAACAGATGTTGATGAAAATGATGAAAACGATCTCTATCAAAATGAAAAGGATGACAGTAACGAGTATGCTTCAACGGATTGCGATGATGATAATAACTGTGTAGATGATGACATATACGACTCGATCCCACCAAACTATGCAAGTGATGATGAATGATGCTATAAATCTAATATTCTTTTAGTAATTTCATTCAAATATACTTGAATTTAAAAATTATATAATACTAGTGCTTTACTTATACTACATCAACATAAATGTGTTCTTTATATAATTTTTTTATTATATTCAAATACTTGATCATATAGGTGAATGTCTTACGCGGGATCGGCAGGTGGTTCTCAACCACCGCACGAGCATCCATTTAGGCTACCGGGCCAATGCGAGGAAGGTAATTAATTAACTTTCATTTTTTTGTCTAGTATGATTATTCTTATTTCGTTGAATTAACTTGACACCGATACTACAGATCATATAGCAGATAATGAGTATGAGGAATTCATACCATCACCTCCATCCCCGAAAAAGAAGCAGGGTGAACGAGAACTTGCAAAAGGTTTCACCGTCCAAGCCCTCAAGAGAAAGTTAGGGGGCTTGATTCCTCCTATATGGGATCCTAGATTTCCCAAAGTTCAAAAGGTATTGGGAAGATACGCGAAGGATTTTGAGTCTGATACAGGGAAAGTCGTGAGGTCCCATGTTCCCTGTTACATCCCGACCTGGCGAAAGGTGGAAGACCAACATAAACAATTAATTTAGGAAGAACTTCGGATACTTTGCTAATAAAATTGTTAACACTATCAAATTGTAAGTCTCATTATATTAATTTAGAAATCAATCATTTCATTTTTTGTGTTTTAAGGCATCGTTCCAACCCCTTGAGCCTATTCACCGCAATGCCGTGCTAAAAGCGCCGGTACTTCATTCAGAAAATGGAAGGCTAGACTAAGGGAGGATGTATATGAACACTACAACAAGGGGTTCCCAGAGCCGTGTCCCCGACCCAGGGATGTGTTTTCACAGCAACAATGGGAAGTGTTTCTCCGCCACCTTAGTAGTGCTGCTTTTAAGGTAAAGCTTTTTATTCCATTACATGTGTTATGTAGATTCGATTATTATTACTTGTTAATGCTTATATATAATACAAAAGTACTAATTTTTTTGCAGAAAACATCTGATCAGAATAAGAAGAATCGCGCCGTGAGTAAATATGTAGGCCTCCAAGGACGAACGCCTATGGCCGTGGATCGATGGGATAAGTTAAGAAGGGTAAGTATTAGGAAATAAATCCCTATCACTTCATTTTTTTGAATTTTCATAACTAATACTTTTGTTTTTGTCAAGGGTAAAGTGAGTCTGAGTGAAGATCCTTTGGGGAAGGATCCTATCCATGTATGGGCGAGCAAGCATAAGAATGCTGACGGTTCGTTTCTCAACAGTGATGCGGTGTCTGCTTACATAAGTGATATACATTGTATATATTTCAATTCAATACGTTCACATTTTCCTTTTCCTTATCTTAACTGCCAACGATATATGTTGTGTTTAGAGGAGGCTGGAGGAATGGCGTGCTATGATTGCACCAGGTCGACCGATGACTTTTGACGATGAGGAGGCAATCTTTCAGGGAGCCTTAGGAACTAGGCGAGATTATTTGATTGGCCTTGGCCCTACACAATCTTCCTCCATATCCAATTCATCACAATCGGCCCAGTCTTCAGCATCGTCATCTTCTTACCACCAAGAATTCAATATGCAGATTGAAGAACTTAGAAAGTCTCATGATCAGTTGGTGAAGTTAACCAAAAAACAAGAGAAGAGAAACAAAAAACAAGGGCTCTTCTCAAATTGTTGCTGACTAATCTTAAAGCTAAGGAACCGGATGTGCAAATAGAGGTTAGCTCATCATCTTCCGATGAAGATGAAGACGATTCTGAAGATGATTCTCAAGTTGATCTTGATGATGATGCGTAGACATTCTAGAGGAAACTATTCTTATTTTTGGAAACATTGCACAACTTTGTATTTTACGTAACATTTTTCTTTATGCATTTTTTTTTGTTATGAATCCTCGCTTATAAACACATCTCATATTGATTTTGGAAAAACATGATTGATTGATGTAAATAGCATGGGTGGCCATGCGCGAAACAAAAAAACATTTAAAAATTAATTAAAGGGACGACTGTGTCGTCCCTTTAAAATGTATTTCTGAAATTTTTATAAAATTATTTTTTTCCCAAATATATTTTAAGGTACGACATTTGTCATCCCTTTAAATGTTTTCTATAAAAATAAAAATCGTATTAAATTTTATTATCAAAATTAAATGTATAATCTTTTAAGGGACGACAATGTCATCCCAAAAAGCATTTTTATAAAAAAAATAATTTTTTTACTTAATAATAATTTTTTTGTGAAATTAAATAAATCATGTTTATAGGGACGACATTTTCGCCCCTTCAAATAATGTCATGTCAAAGACGCTGAATTTTCTTAGAAAAGTTCGTGCACGCCAAGATTCTTTAAAGGGATGATTTTGTCGCCCCTTCAAATATGTCGCTTGTTTAAAGGAGAAAGTAGAAGGGACGGATTTATAGGGACGACGTGTCGCCCTTTAAACATTTATTGGGACGATAATGCCTTTTTAAAGGAAGACAAAATGTCGCCCCTTAAAACCAGCTTTACTTGGAGTGTTGATGATGTTTTATTTTTCCTTTCTTTTTTTTGAGTAATGATCCGGACACAACCGTTGTGACACAATGATTGTCACATCGTTTATCGATACCATTGATCATGATGTAATAATGATCAATTAGTTTAACATGCGTCACCTTGAAACAAAGAAAGAAAAGTTATACGTTTATTGTGGGTTCGTGTATTATTTGGAATAAAATTGATGCGGTGATATTGATGTCACTGCATGAACAGTTAAAGAATTAATGCAGTGACATCGATGTCATTGCATATGTCACTGCATATACAATTTACAAAGTTTTTGTTTTTGCAATTTGGGTGTTGTTGTGTAATATTCCGATTTTCGGGAAAAGCAGACGTGTCTTTTTGCGAAAACGAAATATTAGGTTCGGTTTCCACTCATTTGGAGTTAATTATTTTGGATGTTTTATATATATATAATTTCGAGTTTTATATATATTATTAAAGGAAAAATCAGTTTTTCTTTTATTGTCAAGGGCTTTTAAGGAAATAATGGGTTTATTACCTCCCTAAATGCTAACCTAGCGCTTAATCAGATTTTCGCCAACTTCAAATTCCTCCCCTTTTCCTTGAGCGTGTTTGAGAGAGAGCAAAAGAGAGTTCTTCAATTTTGCTAAAGGAAGGTTGATCGCTTCGTAACGGAATCAAGGTTTGGACTCGCATAAAGAGTGCATCGCTTTGGCTTCGCCTTGTAGGATTACAAAGCAGCCTTTCCTCGAGGTTTTGGATCGCTTTTGGGCTGCAAAAGGTAAGGAAAACCAGTCCTATGAATTCAATTGTTGGCTATAGGGATTTGATCATGATCTAAGGCAATTTATGTGTTAGAGCTTTGAGTTGTTGCTTTGGTAATTGTCTATAGATGTCATGGTAGTGTTAGATGAGATTTATGTGCTAAATGTGTTGTTTTTTTTCTGGTTTTTGGTTGAAATACGATCCGAAATCGCATGGTGATGAAGTTAGGGTTTAGGTCGAACCCAGTGAACGAAAGCGCCTGGTATTCTCGACGAAGCGCCCAGCCTAGGTTCCACCTTGACGAAAGCGCCTGGTTGTATTGGACGGGCGCCTGAGGTGCAATTTACATTCAGATTGAAATGGGTTTGGTGGAAGGGGCGCCCACTATTTTTGGACGGGCATCCAAAGAAGCCCGAACGGGCGCCCAAGTCTTTAAACGGGCGCCCGCTTTTGTAACGCCTCCTTTCTATGTTAGTTGCTGTTCAGCTTTGAAAACATGCTTTAACTACATGAAACCTTTATATATGATATATTAAATGGTATAAACATAGACAAGCCTGAATTGAGCTTCGATTCGCTCAGCTTAAAACACCAATGTACTTTAAAGGGAGTTGAAGTTCGGATCCGTCTGGAAGAGCATGATAGGCTTGAGCTTTGGTGAATTAGCATTCATCAATGTCTGTATGTGCTAGGACTAGTCCGTGTCTAGTGGTCTTGGAAGAGAGTAGTATGTGTGAGGGAGATTATTTGAAAACACTCAGCCAAGCTAGTTAATAACTTAATAAATAACGACGTGACTAGTAAAAGATTAAACAACATGTCTCTCTTGGCTGTGCACCAGGCTAAATCGCGATGCATGTGCTACCTCTCTGGTAGAGAGAACTCCGTGAGTCCAAGGACCCTGGCACGGAGGGATTCTCACCGAGACGCGCGTGCTATCGGAGTCTACCTTTTCTAGACTTCGTGGATTTGGTGTGATCCACTAATATGTTGCAACAGAGTGTTCCCAAGGTAGAATAACTCAGAGGTCAATGACCCTAAGTACAGAGGACTCACGAGGTGGATGCGCCAGTAGTGCCCTTGAGTGCGGTTGTAACATAGATAGGCTAAGTTAGAAACAGCTAGTCACGACGTGTTGATGAGCATGAAGTGAACCCTAGATTGAGTCGGTCTCACTTAAATAACTAATTAAATATTTATCTTTTCTTTATAACTATGATCGCTTTCATAGCTTCTCTTTCTTTCTAAGTACGCTGTACATACCTCTAATGCATACTTTTCTATGTGTTTCGGGACGAGAAGACGAAACAGCTTTTTGAAGAAGAGTTCGACTACGACCTTGAAGGCGATCGTTGAAGTTCAAGATGTTTATGTTCTCGCTTTTCTTTGGTTGTACTTTCACTACTTTTAAGGTAGACGCTTGGTTTTATCTAGATTCATCGACTTGTTGTGTTGGGATTTCAGATTTTTCCAAATGTAATAATTTACATTTCTACCTTTAGATTTCTTTTCTACTCTTTAATTTTGGGAAAAATTTTATATACCCGAGTTTTGCTTCCGCTTTGCCTTTGATTGATACGACGTAGTAGAGGCTTACGATAAAATGAATTTACTTTTATTTTATACGCGCGAACGCCTTTTTCCGGATAAGGACTCGTGTCCGGGAACGGGCGTTACATAGCTTGGTATCGTAGAAAAGCGCCCTTTAAGCTTCCTTTCCTTAAGATAAGTTTCTTTAGATCCTTAGTAACGCCTGGTTTTCTTGATCTTTCAAAGATGGTAACGACAAGGAGAGGCGCTCGTGGAGCCGGGAGCTCGTGGGTTAGTCAGCGCGCGAGAGCCCAGTGCCCGTAGTAGGGGCGGATTTGTGAGGCGTAATCCTTCGCCTCGCTTTTGAGTCTTTCACCACCACCCCATACCCACGCCACACCACGGACTCAACAGATGTGTCACCGAGGCCGCATCGTAATCCGCCACCCCGACCACCGCCAAGATATAACTACATTTATGGAGAGCCTGGACAAGCACCTATTCGTGTCACCGTAGTAGGCGACATTCCACCGATTAGTGCGCCACCACCAAAGACCAATGTGTATCCACCACCATCTAGTGCTTATCCTCCAGTGTATCCTCAAAGAAGCAGCAGGTCTTCTACCCTCCTCCTCAGAGGTCATGTTCCTCAACCTACAAAGACCACCTTCACCACGCTTTGACCACCAAAGAAGGCGCTGGTCATCCACCATTTGGTTTTCAAAGCACCTCAACAAAGATCGGGCCTTATCAGGGGTACTATCCGATCGAAACGAGCCTCAAGTAATCCCACCTTATCCTCAACATCGCCATATCGGCCAGATGTATCTTTTGCTTACCCACCGGTTTACCCACCAGCTAGACCGGCCTTGAGCAAGCACTAGTGATAGATTGGTATACGAGGTTAAGAAGAAATAGAGTTCAGGACTTCTTTGGAAATGTGGATCATTCCAAGGTCAAGAATGGATAAGAAGTTTCAAAAAGCCTCAGTAGAAACATACATGTCCCGAATCGAGATGGCTCACCAATGGTTAGCTTTCTTTTGGGAGCAAAGAGAGGCATGGATTGATGCAATCCAAAGCAAGAACGGTAAAGTAACAGATTGGGAAGGATTCAAGGTTTTGTTTTATAACGAGTACTTCCCGACTACAGTGCAAGATAGTAAGGCAAGTGAGTTTCTCAGACTTAAGCAAGGCACACACCAGACGGTATCTGAGTACACCAATAATTTTAATGAGCTAGGACGGTTTTATCCTTGAAATGATGAGAGTTGAGGGAGGAAGATGGCAAAATACAAGGAAGGACTAGCATATGAAATACAATCGTGGATGTCGGGTTTCATAGCCAAGAATATGGCCGAGCTTATTTAATAAAGCTTTGGAAGTTGAGACTTTCAGAAGAGAGAGCCACAGTGGTTTGTCAACAACAAAAGAAATTTTGGGACGAGCCAAGGCAGTTATCGGGGAGCGCCTCAACAAAATGCCAAGAAGACTACAGTTTCTACGGCAGCTAAAGCCCCAAGCAATACACCACCTTGCCCCAAGTGCAACAGAAATCATACAGGAGAGTGCAAGCAGAGTAGTAACGGTTGCTATGTTTGTGGTGAGCAGGGACACTTTTCCAGAGCGTGTCCGAACAGAGGGAATAAGAGTGGTTCGGGTCAAGGTAGCGGAAGGAGTGGTCCAAGCCGACCTGTTCGTGTGTTTGCTGCTGATGTCAGAGATGCAGAGCCCGAGGATGACGTTATTTCAGGTACCATGTTATGGTTTTATTCTTCTATTAAGATATTCTATAGCATGAGTCCTTTTCATGTTATAACTGTATTTTAAATGAATGAATATGCATGCTAGGTATGATAATGTTAGGTGATCTAGTGGTCAGGGCTTTGTTTGATACGGGAGCGTCAAATACTTTTGTGTCAACCAAGGTAGCTAAGAAGTTGGATTTACCTTCAGAACCTTTAAGAAATACTTTGGAAATAACTACACCGTTAGGGAAGGTGACAAGGGTAACTAGGATGATACCTCAAGTGGAGGTTCGAGTGGGACCTTATCGTTGTAAGAGTGACTTTACAGTTTTGGACTTCTCGGATTTTGATGTAATCCTCGGAATAGATTGGCTATCCGAGAATCATGTTCACTTGGACTGCAAAGAGAAGAAAGCGACCTTTAAAATACCCGGGAAATCAGATAAGACATATCAGGGTAATGTGAAGAAGCCGAGTAAGAAGAAACATCCGATCATATCAGCGGTTAAGGCAGTAAGGGCTTGTCAGAAGGGTTGTGAAGGCTACTTGTTGTATGCAGTGGACGTGGAACAAGTGAAGCCTAAGTTAGAGGAGACTCCTATAGTGAGGGAATACCCGGAAGTATTTCCAGAAGAGTTACCGGGAAACATGCCGGACAGAGAGATAGAGTTTGAGATTCAGTTGATACCGAGCCACACCAGCTTGCTAAGGCACCCTGCTGAATGCCCCGGCTGAATTAAAGGAGTTGAAAGCTCAACTTAAGGATATGCTTGAGAGGAACATAATTCAGCCCAGTACCTCGCCATGGGGAGCTCCAGTGTTGTTTGTGAAGAAGAAAGATGGCAGCATGAGGATGTGTATCGACTACAGAGCACTGAACAACCTCACCATCAAGAATAAGTACCCTCTACCAAGGATTGATGATATGTTTAATCAGTTGCAAGGTAAGAAGGTGTTTTCCAAGATCGACCTGAGGTCCGGATATCATCAATTGAAGGTTAAGATAGCAGATATACCGAAGACGGCTTTCAGTACGAGATATGGACATTATGAGTTCCTTGTCATGCCTTTTGGACTCACTAATGCTCCATCGGCATTTATGGATTTGATGCAATGAGTTTTCATGCCGTGATTTGGATAAGTTCGTGATAGTGTTCATAGATCGATATCCTAGTTTACTCTAAGGATGAGAAAGAACACGAGGAACACTTAAAGATAGTGTTGAACACACTGAGGAAGAATCAGTTGTATGCAAAGTTTTCTAAGTGTGACTTTTGGTTGGATCGAGTGAGTTTCTTGGGTCATGTCATTTCTGGAGATGGCATACAAGTTGATCCGGCAAAGATCGAGGCAGTTGAGAATTGGCCCAGACCTACTTCAGTGTCAGAGGTGAGAAGTTTTCTTGGGTTGGCTGGTTACTACCGGAAGTTTATGCAAGACTTTTCAAAGATAGCTACTCCGCTCACCAAGTTAACACAGAAAAATGTGAAATTTGAATGGACTAAAGAGTGTGAAATAGCTTTTCAGACGCTGAAAAGGAAGTTGACTACGGCACCAGTGTTAGCAGTTCCGGAGATTTTTTATAACTATGATGTCTACACGGATGCTTCGGGACAGGGTTTGGGTTGTGTGTTGATGCAAGGAGGAAAAGTGATAGCTTATGCATCTAGGCAGTTGAAGGTGCATGAGAAGAATTACCCGACACATGATCTAGAGTTGGCAGCGGTAGTTTTTGCCCTAAAGACTTGGAGGCATTACTTATATGGAGTTAAAGCAAGGATCTTCACTGACCATAAAAGTTTGAAGTACTTCTTCACACAAGAAAACCTGAATATGAGACAGAGGAGATGGTTAGAGTTTGTGAAGGACTACGACCGACATTCAATACCATCCGGTAAAGCGAATGTAGTGGCGGATGCTCCGAGCAGAAACCAAGTTCGTAGCTTCTAGTGTTGAGGTAGTGGCGTAAAGGTTAGATGGGTTAGAAATCGTAAGCTTTGACCGGATTGAAGACCGGCAGCCAGTGGCACCATTGTTGGCAAGGTCGAGTTGTTAGATGATATCGGGGAAAACAAGATAAAGATCCGGGTTTGCTTGACTCCGGCGAGTTGTTGTAGAAAGCCTACGGTCGGTTATATGCTTGATAAGAGTGGGAATCAGGTATCGGGATCGTCTATGTGTACCTAATGTTGGCGACTTGAGACAAAGAGTTATGGAAGAAGCACATAGAATAGCTTTCGCGGTTCATCCGGGTGCTACTAAAATGTACAGAGACTTAAAGGAAAGGTTTTGGTGGCCCTCGATGAAAGTGGAAACAGCCAAGTTTGTGGCCGAGTGTGATGTATGTCAGAAGGTTAAGGCGGAGCATAGAAGACCCGGTGGGATGCTTAAGCCATTGGATATCCCGGAATGGAAGTGGGATAAGATCACAATGGATTTCATCACCGGATTACCTAAGACTAAGGGAGGGCATGATGTGATTTGGGTAATTGTGGATCGGTTGACCAAATCGCCATTTCCTACCATATAAGGTTGACATGCCGTTGAAGAAGATGACGACACTATATCCGGACAATATAGTGAAGCTACACGGAGTCCCTATCTCGATAGTTTCGCATCGTGATACAAGATTTGTCACCGGTTTTGGAAGAGCTTGCAAGAAGCCTTCGGGACTAAGTTGGACTTGAGCACGGCTTTTCATCCTCGCATGATGGATACCGAGAGGACCATCCAAACGCCGAGGACATGTTGAGAGCTTGCGCTTTTGGAGGTAGGCGGATCATGGGATGACTACCTTCCGGTAGCGTAATTTGCCTATAATAATAGTTTTCACGCGAGTATGTGCATGCCGCCGCTTGAAGTGTTGTATGGGAGAAGATGTCGCACGCCATTGTTTTGGGATGAAGTCGGAGAGAGACAGATCACGTGGCCTGAAATGGTAGAACAAGCAAAGAGAGGGTTCACCGGTCAAGAAGAATCAAGGTAGCTCAAGACAGCGTAAAAGTTGGGCGACGCGTCGAAGACCTCTCGAGTTTGAAGTTGGTGATAGAGTTTACCTCCGGGCTTCGCCAATGAAAGGAGTGAAACGCTTTGGACAAAAAGGAAAGCTAAGCCCAAGGTATGTTGGACCTTTTGAGATTCTGGAAAGAGTTGGGACGTTAGCATATAAGCTTCAGTTGCCGGAATCAATGTCGAGAGTCCATAATGTGTTTCACGTCTCAATGTTGAAAAAGTGTCCGATTTAAGAATGATGTTGAAACTACGGTTGATCCGGAGATCTTACAAGATAACCTAGCTTATGACGAAAGACCGATTAAGATCTTAGCCAGGAAGGAAAAGATGATTAAGAGACGGATGGTTCCCTTGGTGTTAGTTCAGTGGAGCAATCATTCACCCGAGGAGGCAACTTGGGAAGTGGAAAGCGACATGCTTAGTGAGTTCCAAGAGTTTGGGGATTTACCAGGTATGTTCTAGTTTCGAGGACGAAACTCCTTTTAAGGGGGGGAGAATGTAATATTCCGATTTTCGGGAAAGGGCAGACGTGTCTTTTTGCGAAAACGAAATATTAGGTTCGGTTTCCACTCATTTGGAGTTAATTATTTTGGACGTTTTATATATATATAATTTCGAGTTTTATATATATTATTAAAGGAAAAATCAGTTTTTCTTTTATTGTCAAGGGCTTTTAAGGAAATAATGGGTTTATTACCTCCCTAAATGCTAACCTAGCAGTTAATCAGGATTTTCAGTTTTCAACTTCAGCCCCTCCCCTTTTCCTTGAGCGTGTTTGAGAGAGAGCAAAAGAGAGTTCTTCAATTTTGCTAAAGGAAGGTTGATCGTTTCAGAATGGAATCAAGGTTTGGACTCGGCATAAAGAGTGCATCGTTTTGGCTTCATCTTGTAGGATTACAAAGAAATTTTCCTCGAGGTTTTGGATCGCTTTTGGGCTGCAAAAGGTAAGGAAAACCAGTCCTATGAATTCAATTGTTGGCTATAGGGATTTGATCATGATCTAAGGCAATTTATGTGTTAGAGCTTTGAGTTGTTGCTTTGGTAATTGTCTATAGAGGTCATGGTAGTGTTAGATGAGATTTATGTGCTCAATGTGTTGTTTTTTTCTAGTTTTTGGTTGAAATACGATCTGGAAATCGCATGGTGATGAAGTTAGGGTTTAGGTCGAACCCAGGTGAACGAGCGTCCGGTATTCTGGACGAGCGTCCAGCCTAGGTTCCATCTTGGACGAGCGTCTGGTTGTATTGGACGGGCGTCTGAGGTGCAATTTTACATTCGTGATTGAAATGGGTTTGGTGGATCGGGCGCCCAGTGGCCCGAACGGGCGCCCAAGTCTTTAAACGGGCGCCCGGCTTTTATCTTGCCTCCTTTCTATGTTAGTTGTCGTTCACTTTGAAAACATGCTTTAATTACATGAAACCTTTATATATGATATATTAAATGGTATAAACATAGACAAGCCTGATTGAGCTTCGATTCGTTCGCTTAAAACACCGAATGTACTTTAAAGGGAGTTGAAGTTCGGATCCGTCGGAAGAGCATGATAGGCTTTGAGCTTTGGTGAATTAGCATTCATCAATGTCTGTGTATGTATGCTAGACTAGTCCGTGTCTAGTGGTTTTGGAAGAGAGTAGTATGTGTGAGGAAGATTATTTGAAAACACTCAGTCGGCTAGTTAATAACTTAATAAATAACGTGACGTGACTAGTAAAAGATTAAACAACATGTCTCTCTTGGCTAGGCACCGTGCTAAATCACGATGCATGTGCTACCTCTGAAGGTAGAGAACTCCGTGAGGTCCAAGGACCCTAAGTATGGAGGGATTCTCACTGAGACGCGCGTGCTATCGGAGTCTACCTTTCTAGACTTCGTGGATATTTGTGTGATCCACTAATATGTTGCAATAGAGTGTTCCCAAGGTAGAATAACTCAGAGGTCAATGACCCTAAGTACAGAGGACTCTCTGCAGAGGTGGATGCGCCGTAGTGCCCTTGAGTGCGGTTGTAACATAGATAGGCTAAGTTAGAAACAGTTAGTCACGACGTGTTGATGAGCATGAAGTGAACCCTAGATTGAGTCGGTCTCACTTAAATAACTAATTAAATATTTATCTTTTCTTTATAACTATGACTGCTTTCATAGCTTCTCTTTCTTTCTAAGTACGTTGTACTTACCTCGAATGCATACTTTTCTATGTGTTTGGGGACGAGAAGACGAACAGTTTTTTGAAGAAGAGTTCGACGACGACCTTTGAAGGCGATCGTTGAAGTTCAAGATGTTTATGTTCTGCTTTTCTTTGGTTGTACTTTCACTACTTTTAAGGTAGACGTTTGGTTTTATCTAGATTCATCGTACTTGTTGTGTTGGGATTTCGTACTTTTCCAAATGTAATAATTTACATTTCTACCTTTAGATTTCTTTTCTACTCTTTAATTTTGGGAAAAATTTTATATACCCGAGTTTTGCTTCCGTTTTGCCTTTGATTGATACGACGTAGTAGAGGCTTACGTATAAAATGAATTTACTTTTATTTTATACGTGCCGAACGTTCCTTTTCCGGATAAGGACTCGGTGTCCGGGAACGGGGCGTTACATGTTGTCACTTCATAAAATGTTGGTGTTATTGTGTGTCACTACATAAGGTGTCATTTCATAAAATGAGATATCAACTTAAATAGGATGAAAAATATGAATTACAGTGAAAGATTTTGTTGATCGTAGTTTTATATCAAAAGATATAGCCGTTTGAAGTTGAATTTATAAAGACAAAAATTGATTTTCTTAAATTAATTCGGAAAAATATCAAATGAGATATCAAAATAAAGAGGACGAAAAATATGAATTAGGGTGAAATAATTATGTTGATCGGAGTTTTATATCAAAAAATATAGACGTTTCAAGTCGAATTTATAAAGAAAAAACAGATTTTCTGAAATTAAGTCGGAAAAATATCAAATGTCATCATGGTGTCGCTTCATCTTAGTGTCGCATCATCAAATGTCACTGCATCGGGGGTGGTCACTTCATCGGGGTGGTCAATACATCGGGTGGTCGCTCAATTGTGGTGGTCACTGCATCGCAGTGGTCACTGAATTACGGTGGTTACTGCTTCGTGGTGGTCAATGCAGCGTGGTGATCACTTCATAGAATGTTGTTGTCATTGGGTGTCACTTCATAAAATGTTGGTGTCATTGAATGTCACTGCATAAGTTGTCACTTCATAAAATGAGATATCAGAATGAAGAGGACGAAAAAGTACGAATTAAGGTGAAAGAATTATGTTGATCGTAGTTTTATATCAAAAGATATAGCCGTTTGATGATGATTTTATGATGAAACAGAAATCGATTTTTTTAAATTAAGTCGTAAAATATCATATGTCATCCTGATGTCACATCATCAAATGTCACAACATCGGGGTGGTCATTGCATTGCAGTGTCACATCACAAATGTCACTGCATCGGGGTGGTTAATGCATCGCGGTATCGCTTCATCGCGGTGTCACATCATCAAATGTCACTGCATCGGGGTGGTCACTGCATCGGGGTCTTCAATGCATCACGGTGGTCATTGTATTGCTGTTGGAATAGTGTCCTAAACACAATCGGGTTGGACCGGATCCGACCGGGTCGGATCATTTCTACTATTTGTTTATGTTTATACATATATTAAATGGCTTTTATGTTGTCATATATATGTTCTTTTAGTGAATCAAATATGAATTGTTACATGACAACGACCTTGGTAGTAAACTGTGATAGAGAAACCATGATAGGCGATTATGGTTGATGAGATCTCTAATCACTTTAATAAGTTAGATACTTAAATGTCTCTAGGATGATGTACTATTTAATAGGGCATTGATAGTACGAACAGGTTAGCACGTATTCGATGTCTTCTGTCTTTAAGGGCAAGTATAGATCTCGTCTATCAAAGTGTAAAGACACTTGGGTATGCGTGACGTGTATTAGAGAGAATGCGACGTTAGATCCGACCCACTTACATTAAATGTCGCACTATGTGGCAGTTGTGTAATTATCCGTTAGACCGGAGTCTTCATGGCATCACGGTGTGGTTGTCATGCTTTGACACTATTGAGGTTTCCTATAGCCACGGTGCGTTCATGCGGTAGTGATTGGGTGTGATACTGAAGCATGCGGAGTATACATGTTTGGTCGTTTGGGAATCGCGTACCCAATCAGTAGGGTGAATATCCGAAAGGGCCTTCTTATAAGGAATGTCTTACTCTCGTGAATCTTTGCAAAGTGGAAGTAAATGAGTTACTTCGAGAGAGCTTGATATCCGTGATTATGAGATATGGTCGTTGATGTTTGATACTCGACTATGTAATCGTATGGATATTATTACAAATGATAGGATTGTAAGTTACATGGTCACTATTTCACATGAAATGTAGTAGTCATTGCATTTTACTCTTCCGATGATTGGGGGTCATGGTGTGTTGCTAGGACGCTATCCCGTGATCGTTAGGCATGAAGGGCATTTTCGTAATTTGTACTTTGTGTCTACGGCCAACATATTCGGAAGTCTATCGGGTCACACACATACGAACATCTAGCCGGATTAAAATGTGGTTATAAATGATAACCAAATAAAGAAAATTTATCTCGAGACTATAAAGGTTATAGTGGTAAATTAATATGATGGTATTTATTTATTTTGAATAAATTAAATACAAGATATTAATTATGATGATTAATTAAAGAATATTCTGCATGACAAAATATTGGCTAAATGTGGCGCAATTTTGGAGTGTATAAGATACACTTGAAATGTGCATTTTAATTAATAGTATTACCTTGTATTAATATTAGATATTAATATATATATATATATATATATATATATATATATATATATATATATATATATATATATATATATATATATATATATAAAATATGTACTACTAAATATATCCATTTCTAGACACATGAGGGGATGCATATCACATATATGATCCACATATATATATATATATATATATATATATATATATATATATATATATATATATATATAAATATGTACTACTAAATATATCCATTTCCTAGACACATGAGGGGATGCATATCACATATATGATCCATATATATATATATATATATATATATATATATATATATATATGTGTGTGTGTGTGTGTGTGTGTGTGTGTGTGATATATATATGTGAAATATATATACAAATGTGTAAATTGATTTATAGTAATAAGATAAATATAGTCAATATAAGATATTGACTATATATTGGAAATATTTAATATAAAAGATATTGAATATTAATGAGATAAATCAATCAATTATATTTTCCTTATTTTACTAGTAAAAGTTTTTCTTCCTCTCCACTCTAGTTGGGGTGCCCCTCTCACTATAAATAAGAGGTGGGTGTCAAGCTCTTTTGTACACCTTAATTACAAGAGTTTAGAATTCTTGTGAAAAATAGAGAGCTTCTTAGAGAGATTTTTGAGAGAGAGAAAATGCCGGTCTAGCAACCAGATTTTTCTAGTAGAAATCCAATGGTAGATTCCGGCGGCTTGTTCATGTGGACTAGCGGTAGAGACCGAACGTTTGGGCGGCTCCGTGCATCGCTACTCTCCTTAGACGGTCAAAACGTCGATCTTTCAGATTAACCAAGGTAACTACTGTCTGCTACTTATTTGTTTATTGCTTAAACGAAGTCGATCTTGGGTCGATAGGAAATAAATTTTTGAATTCCACTGCGTTCCCGCGTTGATTTCCTAACAGTGGTATCGGAGCGAGCTTCGAGCTTAAGCAATAAGCATGTTAATTTGCGTTGTTAATTTTATCGTTTAAATCACGTAACTAAAAGAAGAAAGATTTTTTTATTCACAAAACGATACACGAAAAGGAAAAAAGTCTTTTGATTAGGAATCAAAAGGAAAGAAACAAAAGAGGCTTAATTTTAATTTTGATTTATTTTAGAATATTTCTAATTAATTAAAATTGAAATTAAAATCGTTTAAAATTAACCGTTAATTAGTTAATTGATTGGATAAAATTATTTAATAGATTAAATGTTAATTGATTAATTAAGACGCACGCAGTTAAATGTTAATTTATCTTTTTCATACGATATTATTGTATAGATTAGATATAGTTGATATAATATGATTATATGGACCCCGATTGATCGTGGACTCGACCGATAGGATAGATGTGAATGATTTAATTTTTCTGTTTGTTTAAAAATTGTCCTAGGCCGTTATGCAGAATGTGACCTAGTTTATTTTCTCCATTTATCCCATTCCCGTTAGCTCCCCCCGTGTGCGTCGGGTGTATTTATTTTATTAGATAGAATTAAATGTAACAAGAATGGAGCAGAAGATGGAGACCAAAGAAAGAAGAATAAAGATCCCATTCGAGATGGCGAATTAAAGATCCTATTGGCGGTTGCAGCTACCCTTAGATTGTGACCCGTGGTTTCGTCAGTTTGTATTTGAAACCGAAACTAGGAAAAGTCCATGATCATACCGGTTACTTTACGTATTTATTTATTTTGTGCTTGTATTTATTTTATATGATACGATAGATGCATGACTAGGCACGATCTAGATAAATGTGTAGGATGTATGTCTATAGAGATAGACATATTTATGATGAGACCATAATTAAAATTAATTAAGTGAATTAATTTACATAAATACTTCCACCTAAAAAGAATCCAGTTGAAATTGTCTCCCCATATTACAATGACGATGAAGAGCCCTTGTTCGGATCCAACTCATCAGCCAAAGCAGGGGGTTGACCTATGTTGGTCCCAGAGAAGGGTGAAACTATAGTCATAGGGGGGGTGAATGACTATAGTGGAGTTTCAAAACTTTTCTTTATTTATAAGCTTTTGGGCAATGGATAACTCCCTTCTTACTATGTTGTTTTCAAATCAGTTTAGAAAATCACAGATATAATTTATGATGTAGGCAAATTAAATAAATGTTGTAAAGTAAATTGCAGAAATTAAATTGACACAAGGCTTATAGTGGTTCAGGGTGGTGTAATCCCTTAATCCACTCTTCTCCTGTGATGATCGGAGGAATTCACTATTGTTTTCACAGATACAATAGTATGATTGTCCTTGGCTTCCCAAGTTTCACAATCTACAAGACTATCACTCATTGACTGCAACAGCTTCAGTGATTCAGTCTTCCTTGCTGCTCCTTGAGATCAAAATCCTTCAACAGCTATCACAGATTCAACTCCTTCTCAGTTGCCTCTGATTCGATTTGCTTGAGCTTTGATGTGAATGTGATTCACACACTTGGTTGATCAATCTCGGCGCCAAGTATGACTTTGTAGCTCGATATCCGAGTTGATCACTAGATGTTTCCTTGTAAGTTCGAGAGAAGGCTTTTCAAATTGTGAGTTTTCACTTGATTTTTCTTTTCGCCTCCTTACATTCTCATGCATCAATGCCTTCTATTTATAGCCTTGAATAATCTTGATTTTGAAATTCCGTCCGTTGGCTATATTAATGAGGATTAATCCTTGATTTTATTCTTGATTCCCCTTAATTGCATTCTCCTTGATTTCGATGATCGATTCTTTCTTCAAACGTATAGCGAGAAAATCCGTCCTTGATTGATCCTCTATTGATTGTGCATTTAATGCATGATCTTACGAATCTTCAACGTATATTAAATCGATCCGTAAGTGTTACTTCGCCATTTTTAGAACGGTCGAGTGATCCTACTGACTTAGCCGTTTTAGCTTTTCCTTCACCGTTTCGTCTTTACTCACCCGAAAGTGAGTGCCTTCGCCGATTCACTATTTTCTTCTTTGTTTCGTTTGAGGAGAATCTTTGTACTTCACCGATCTTTGATTGGGGTGAGATCGGTGTACACCATATTCGAATATTAATGTGCATCGCTTGTAGTATAACTTAGACTTGTCCAAGGTCATCACAGACTTCCTTGGTTACAAGTCAGACCTTTAATGTCTGCATTGCTTCTCTGCTGGTGCTTGGCTGGCTTCACTCTGCCGAATATCTGGTTTTTGCTTTGCCGTCCTACCAACTAGTACAATACTTGTCTGACTCAACTTATACAACATGTCAGACTCTAAGTAAAGACTTATACAGAGAATTCTAAGTTATTTAGGCTTGCTATAACAGCTAGTATAGCCATCATCAAAACATAATAAAATGTTCCTAACAATTTCCCCTTTTTTGATGATGCCAATGTTAGGTGTGATGCCCGAAAGACAATTTTGTAATTGTTTTATTTAATAAATGAAATGATATTGTTATTCATATTTATTATTCTCATATTCACCGATGTGACAATAGTAATTACACTACAGAAAACCCTAAAGTATATCGTTTATGTAATCACTTAACTCAGTGTATGGTATATACACGGGAGGATTGAGTTAGTGAAGATGTACTTAAAATACAATTAGCTCGTAGTGAAGTTAATCGAGAGTATCGGGTCTCTCCTTTAACGTGCTATTAATGCGCCCAGAACACAATAGGTGTGATTGTCTTATCCGGACTTTCGGTTAAGAGAACCTAGTGGGGCATTTATATATGATAGATATATCATATAGGGCTGGACCGATTCGATTAGAGTTCACGATATAATTCCGTAATCGAGAATTCTTATCGAATCAATGGATGATCATATTTATGGATATATCTTAATCTGAGGTGATCACGAGTCAACCGCTTGAATCGATATGAGGTTTGACTTGACGGTTAAGGATTACACCGAGTCTGTGGTCCGAATTACCCCATCTTGGCATTGTCTTTGGATTGAGTGAGTAGTATGTGTTATCACGAGATCTGAGAATCCATTCCTTCCATTTCTCGAAAGTAGATAGATGCCAGTTCCTTTATTTGTTAATCCTAGAAACGATCGATCCATGGAGTTCATATTACACCGATTAGCTACCAAAGTGAGTTGTATGAATTAATTGATCACTAGGGGTTAATGGTAAATAAGGATAAGAGGTTCTAGAAAGGGTTAACGGTAACTTCCCGATTTAGAATGAGCGATCTATGGAGGATTAATCCATATGTAATGATTATATCAATGGGCGCTTATTATCATTCTCGTGAGGAGATAAATATAATCTCATAATCGGAGGAGTGCGATCACGCGGGATTATGGTGGCATATTCTGTGATTGATTTATCGAATATAATTATTACGTTCAGTAAGATAATTATTTATTTGATTTATCGGAGCCGCTAATCATTAGTCCATGGTCCCCGACGTGCCTCCTAATATAACATAGCTATTCTTGGACGTCGAATCCTAATAATATTAATTTAGTTCTTATTGGACTTTATTAAAACGATATGTGAATTAATTGTTTGGTGGACTATTAAATTAGTTGGGCTAAATAATTAAATATGTGGAAAAGACATTTTTCATAATCTTGGCCCAATTATTGTGTAATGGCAAAATTAATATTGACTAGGTCAATATTGGAGATTTCGCCCCATGCATATTTTAATGAGCAAGAAATTATTTTCTTGTGTATTAATAAGACATGTGCATAAAATATTTATTGGATAAATATTTATGGAAAGAAATAAAGATAAATATTATTCTAGATTTGTTCTAGAATATTATGGAATTATCTTTTATTTAATGGGATTATTATTATTGATTTTGTATTAATTATTAAATCCTTGGAGGTTAAGTTTTACTCTCCTATATAAAGAGGGTTCTCCTAAGCCTTACAACACACTACAATATTTCGACCTACACCTCTTAAAGAGGAGAAGGTGAAAATTTTCGGCCAAGGGGAGTTAAGGGGAGAATCTTGGAGATTTTCCGGGTAGCATATCGGAAGGATTCGAGACGAGGATTTCCTTCCACCGGGAGTTGCTTGGATCACACGTACGGAAGATCGTGGTGCTCTTCACACCTTCGTTCGTTCTTTCTATTGCGGTTCTTCAACTTGGATTTTGAGATCCAAGAGGTATGATCTACAACCCCCTTGTAGATATTGATCTAGTTATTTTATTACGTGTATTTTATAGATCTAGATCCTTAAATCGCTTCCGTTATGGATGATATTACTTGATGGTGGTATCAGAGCAAGGTTATCTATATTTATACGTATAAAATATTAGATCTAGGAGTGGTAAACATGTAGTTTTTGTGTCCCAATTTTTTTTTCTTTGGGTGTAACATCCCGACTTTTCAGAAAAGGGTTAAAGAGTCTTTTAACAAATTCAGGTTTTTCGGGTTATTTAATTAAACGATTTGAAGTATATTTATATATGTGTATATATATTCGAAACCTAAATTTAAAAGAATTTTTGGGGTTATGTGATATTCCGATTTTCGGGAAATGGCAGACGTGTCTTTTAAGAAAAATGAAATATTAGGTTCGGTTTCCTTCTTTTATTCGGAGTTATATTTTGGACGTTTTATATATATATTTCGAGTCTTATATCTATAATTAAAAGGAAAATCAGTTTTTTTTTTTAAAGCAAGGGTAATTAGGGAAAAGGGTTTAAGAAGGAGTTAGGTTGTAAAAAAAAGAGTTTATCACTAATTACTCCCTTCTTGATTTCACCCTCCCATTACCTATTGTGCGACTTTGTGAGAAAGAAAAAAGAGAGCCAAGAGTTTTTCACAATTCCAAGAGAAAGAGTTGGTCGTTTTTTTAGAGCAAGAGAAAGTTTTGGAACCGTTGTGGATCAAGCATCGTTTGGTATTCTGTTGAGTGGCATAGCGGCGAGGCTTTTCTTTGAGTTTTGATCGACTTTTCTCAATGCATTAGGTAAGAAAAGCTATTCTATGATTTCAATTCTTAGTTGTAAGGATTAAATCTTTTCTCAAGAAGTTTTGGTGTTAGAGGGATGAGGGTTGCATTGGTTAATGTCTATAGAGTATATGGTGTCTTTTGATGAAGATTTTCTGTGCTTACTGTGTTAATTTGCTGCTGTTTTGGTTGAAATACGATCTGGAAATCGCATGGTGATGATATTAGGGTTTTGGTCGAATCCAGGTGGGCGGGCGCCCGATTATCCGGACGGGCGCGTCACTTAGTGTTGTGTCTCGAGGGGGCGCGTGGCTTAACCGGACGGGCGTCTGAAGTGCTATTTTTACATTCGGATTGAAATCGTGTTAGGTGGACGGGCGTGCAGGTATAGTGGGCGGGCGTCCGGCTTTGGACGGGCGTTGATGAAGATTCGAGATGGGCGTCCAGGGGCTTAAACGGGCGTCTAGCTTGTTTTGTCCTTCTTTCTTTGTGGGTTGTTGTTCAGCCTTATAAACATGATTTATCTTTATGAAACCTTTATATATGATATGTTAATATGGTATAAACATAGACAAGCCTGAATTGAGCTTCTGATTTGTTCAGTTAAAACACCGAATGTACTCTTAGAGGGAGTTGAAGTTCGGATCCGTCGGAAGAGCATGATAGGCTTGTGCTTTGATGAATTAGGATTCATCAATGTCTGTGTATGTGCTAGGACTTGTCCGTGTCTAGTGGTCTAGGAAGAGAGTAGTATGGGTGAGGGAGATTATTTGAAAACACTTAGGCTGGCTAGTTAATAACTTAATATACTACGTATGTGACTAGTAAAAGATTAAACAACATGTCTCTCTTGGCTAGGCACCAGGCTAAATCGCGATGCATGTGCTACCTCTGAAGGTGGAAGAACTTCGTAGGTCAAAAAGACCCTAAGTACGGAGGGACTCTGCTGAGGTGTGCGTGCTATCGGAGTCTACCTTTTCTAGACTTCGTGGGTATTGGTGTGATCCACTAATATGTTGCAAAAGAGTGTCCCCAAGGTAGAAGAACTCTGAGGTCAAAGACCCTAAGTCTGAGAGGACTCTCACTGTGGATGCGCAGTAGTGCCCTTGAGTGCGGTTGTAACATAGATAGGTTAAGTTAGAAACAGTTAGTCACAACATGTTGATGAGCATGAAGTGAACCCTAGATTGAGTCGGTCTCACTTAAATAACTAACTAAATAATTATCTTTTCTTTATAAACTATAGTTGATATCATAGCTTCTCTTTCTTGCTAAGTACGTTGTACTTACCTCGAATGCATATGTTTTTCCATGTGTTTGGGGGTGAGAAGACGAACAGGTTGATCAGGTTAGCCTTGAGCTCGTCGAGGAGTTCAATGACGTTTTGATGGCGTTGAAGTCACTCTGATGTTTTCCTTCACTTTCCTTTTAAAGGTTGTACGGTTTATCTTGTAGATTCTCTTATAAGCTTGTTGTACTTTTATTTCAAGTTTGTAAGACTAGCTTTGTATCTTCTCTTTGGGACATCGTACGTTGTAAGCTTGTTACCGTTGTTGTAAGCTTTTCCTTTTTACCCCTAGACGGTTTGTTTTCTATTCTAGTAGCATTTATGGTTTTTACCCGAGTCTTTTGGACTTCCGTTGCTTTATTTTTGATACGACGACGTAGAGGCTGGCGTATAAATTTAGATTTATTTAACGTTATACGCGTCGAACGTTCTCTTCCGGATATGGGCTCGGTATCTGGGAGCGGGGCGTTACAGTTGGTATCAGAGAGAAGCGTTCCCTGCTTTTCTAGGCATCCCTTTCTTAAGATAATACCTTTAAGACTGCTTCGTAACCATTCTGACTTCTTTGATCATTCAAAATGGCAGGAATTCGTAGAAGTTTCTTTGCTGACCTAAACTTTTGTTTTAAGATAAGGTATCTTAGATCTTTTAGAACCTTTCTGACCTCTTTTGTTCTTGGTGGTAAATCGTAAAACTAAGAATCTTTAGACCTTGGTTAAGTTTCACTAGGACCAGGTGAAGAGTCTTCTGAGGCAAAGGTTAGTTTGAGTTCTAGGCTCACATCCTTTATGTGATGCCCTCTAGTTTGTACTTTCTAGGATCTTTAGCAGAACCCTTCTCTTCTTTTGGAGCTTCTAGACTTTTCCTCTTTTGCTCTTTTCTTGGAGGATTTAATGTTTTCTTATTGCGACATTTTGATTTAATCATTTCTTTTATTTTATATTTTAGTGTTATGCAAAACGAGTAACCGATTTTGTTCACGTTTCTATGTCTTTAATATCACTTCTGAGGTTTCAAAAAAATTGTAAATTTGCAGTCACTTAGAAGATTGCCTTATCTACATTTTCTATTTTGGCATCAACTTAGTTTTCAATATGGATTGTTCATAAATTGTTTAACAAGGAGGAGTACTCCGTTCAGAAAATTCTGCAGCGGTACTCTTACTTATGAGTCTGTTTTGAATAAGCTAAACATCTTCAAATGACTTGAATTTTTGATATGTTGTAGGAAATTCTCTGATCTGCAAATTTTGTTTTGGAGTCAAGTGCTAATTCTTTCTAGTTTGAGTTAAATCTGCAAAATAATGCAGATTATAAATTTCTGAAAGTTTTGGCAGCTTGCAGCAGTTGACGAAAATAATTATTTTTAACCAACTTATGCTTTTCCATAAATTCTGAATTTTGTGTAGCATATGTAAAGCTTGTATACCTACAACTTTTCTTTTACATCATGTTCAAAATTAGTTTTGTTTGTTTTGTGCAAGTCAATCATTTCATGGTTGACGTACGCACTTAAACTTTTAAAATTATTTAAGTACTTGTTCATGAAAGGCCATACAACATTCTTTCACCTTGGAAGTTTAGGTGTGGGGTAGTATGTGTTGGGAAGGCTTGAAGCATAAGACCCTAACTTACTTGTTATCCAAATAAGAAGTTTAGTGAGTAAATATTAAGTGTTGTAGATTTAATACCTTTTTGTGACAAGAAACAAGTACGTGGTGACTTTCCAAACCAGTGTTTTCTTTAACGAGGTGCTTTCTATAATCATTTAGATTTATACTTAGTTACCTCTAATTCCAAATGTTTCCCTTTGCATACTATTTGTAACCAATGTGCTAGCTAGATCATCCATTTAAAACTTTTTGAACTCGGTAAAAATTCTTTCATTGCGAAGTTTTATTTTCCAAGTGTGCACATACTTTGATGTATTTTTTTTTATGAAGATGTTTTGATAGTGTCAAATAATTGATTTAAGGAAATGATTTTCTCATCCTTCGAGCCATTTTGAACTGACAGCTGCATATCATTTCATTGCATCATGTTTAACAGATTCGGGTCAATACACCTTGGTTCCTTCAACGCATTCCCTACAAGATGTTTTAGTGCAGAAAATCTTTTGTTTAAAGACTCAACTCTTTTATTAGAATTTTTTTATACCTTTCCGATAACCGGTTGAAAGATCAAACTTTCTCAAGACGTCCATTTTAATTACATATCCTTTTTGTCTTACGGTAAGAATACATGAACAACCATTTCTTACCAAAGTGCCATTTAATAGCACCAGACTACTTTTAGAAAATTATAAATGTACATATGTTCAAAAGTTCTATCGATAATTACTTTCAAGGTACTACATCTTTTACTCCCTTATGAAATTCTTGTTTTTGAATAAGCGAGTAGTTGAACCTCCTTTACAACTCATGCACGTCTTTAAAGCTACCTCTGATAAAGGATTTTAGCATGCAACTCATTTTGTTAAGAGTTTTCCTCGACAAAAAAAAATTTACTACATGTGTTAAGCTGTTTTGTTTTATTCTAAACCTTCTTTCTTCAAATTGGAAGAAATGACTTTCTGATTTTTATTTTAAAAACAAAGGGTTGTCCTTATCCTTTGAACACTTTCACCTTTGATTCAAAACCTTTTAACAATATCACAATAGTCCTTATTGTGTTAATCTTTGAACGACACAAAAAAAACATGCACTATTCGAAACTCATGTGTTTTCTATACTCAGTCGTTACTTATAATTTCTTCACGAAGCACTTCTCCGGTTTACCTTTATCTTTGAACCTTTGGAGAAGATGTTTCCCTGCTTTAAAAAAAAAAAAACATCTTAACTGCAACGGTTGTTGAAAGAGATAGAATATGCACTTCCTGAATTCTTTTGCTTTCTTTTCCACGTTATCATTCATGACCCCTTTTGCAACATTTCACCAATTTACTTGGACCTTCAGCATGAAATCTTTCGAGAGAATATTATTCGTCTTCAAATTTTTATATATATATATATTCTATATATGTATATGTACATATTTGAATAATATTTGAAACTTCTTCTACTTCTAGACCTTTCTATTGAACTCTTTAATAACAAGTTTGTCTTTCTTTTGCATTCATTCATACCAATTACTTCAAGAGAAAGGAAAAGGTTTCAATCTGGATTTTGTAGAATGACCTCATTTCGTGATAAATGTCTTAGTCAAAGTACTTTGGTTTTTAGTGACTTATCACAAGTACCCTCATATAGACAAATTTTATACATCATCCATTTTGCATTATCTAAACAAATGTTTTATTATATGCATGTGAACCAAGTTCAATCCGTCTTCATCTTGTGTTACACATCTCAAGATTTTCCTAATTGGTATTTCCCTTAGTAGTTTCAAATTTTCGAAAATATTTGCATAACCATTCTTACCTTTCTTCTGGAATCAAAGTGAGGACAAGTTTAAAACTTTGTTCCTATAGATGTGTCGTTTAAAAATAAACTCTTTCACAACTCCAATATTCTGTTGGACTATAAAATTATGGTTGCTGATAAACTCACTGCCGAAAGTCGTTTTCTTGTCTATAGGAAAGCCTTATAAGGTTAGGTTGGTAGAAGATGTTTATATGGTTACCTTTTTGGAGACTAGTAAAGATTGAAGTTTGCCTATGGTTTGGGTGTGTTATAGATGGTTTAGTGCTGAATTGATAACAAGGCGGAATTGAAGTTCTTTAAGTTAATAGTTAGTTTCTTGAGGTAAGGCGAATGTATAGATCAGAGTAACTTTTGTTTAAGTCTGGAAACTTCTGTAAGGGTGACGAATGGACAAAGAACCTAGAAGAATACTACTTGTTAATTAGTGGATTGGCATTTGACTTTTGGGACAAAGTGTTATAGGAGGAGCTTAAGAAGTTGGGTCAGAAGAGTTGAGTATAAGGTAGATGTTTTGTGTGTGAATAAGATAGAGTGGTGCTTGGGTCTGAAGTACTAGATTAGTGTGATGGACGCGCTGAAGACTTGATGACGAGAATACTAAGGTTTAATCAGTTGGAGATAACATTGATTTGTTTTTGGAAGTGAACTAGAAGGTAGGCAAACGGGTACCTAAGTTGAGAGTGGTGTTGGTTTACGGCAAGTTTCGAGGACGAAACTTCTTTAAGGGGGGAAGAATGTAACATCCCGACTTTTCAGAAAAGGGTAAAAGAGTCTTTTAACAAATTCAGGTTTTTCGGGTTATTTAATTAAACGATTTGAAGTATATTTATATATGTGTATATATATTCGAAACCTAAATTTAAAAGAATTTTTGGGGTTATGTGATATTCCGATTTTCGGGAAAGGGCAGACGTGTCTTTTTGCAAAAATGAAATATTAGGTTCGGTTTCCTTCTTTTATTCGGAGTTATATTTTGGACGTTTTATATATATATTTCGAGTCTTATATCTATAATTAAAAGGAAAATCAGTTTTTGTTTTAAAGCAAGGGTAATTAGGGAAAAAGGGTTTAAGAAGGAGTTAGGTTGTAAAAAAAAAGAGTTTATCACTAATTACTCCCTTCTTCAGTTTCAGCCCCTCCCCATTACCTATTGTGCGACTTTGTGAGAAAGAAAAAGAGAGCCAAGAGTTTTTCACAATTCCAAGAGAAAGAGTTGGTCGTTTTTTTAGAGCAAGAGCAAGTTTTGGAACCGTTGTGGATCAAGCATCGTTTGGTATTCTGTTCAGTGGCATAGCAGCAGGCTTTTGCTGAGTTTTGATCAGCTTTTTGAAGGATGCAGGTTCTTAGATCTAAACAAGTTAGATCTATGCGCAGCGGATGGATCACGATTTACATATCATAAAACATAATCAAAGGATTTAACAACTACAAGGGGGTTAAGATCATGTTACCAATATAGGGAAGAGAAGCCTTGATCTTCCGATGTGTTCTCCAAACGGCGGTTGGTGGACACCCTTCTTGATACACGAGCCTCCTTGATATGCAAACTTAAAAATCCGAAGATTTTTCCAACTCGAACCCTAAGAATAGAGGCCCAAATTTTTCGCCAATTTCTCTCGGTGAATAGTGACGTGAATAGTACCTTTCCATTAGACTTGGGAGAACTCTCTTTATATAGGAGAGTAATCAATGTCCTCCAAGGATTAAATAATTAAGTGATAATTATCACATTAATCCTTTTCCAAATAAAAGATAAATAAAATGATTATCCCAAACAAATTAGGATAAATCATATTATTATCTAATATTCCATGAATTATCATTTAACAAATAAAAGATAAATCATATGTCAAATAATTATCCAAGAAAACTAATTTCTCTCTAATTAAATGATGATATTGGCGCCACCTTTAGGGTCAAAAAGCCCACATAAAATGTCTTTTATGTGTATTATATTATTTAGCCCAACTAAATAATATACATGCATATCAATTAATTAGCCCAGCCAATTAATTATCACTGAGGCCCAAGTAACAAGATTACTAGTCCGAATTACAGAAGCCACATCGGGGACCATGGACCTATAACCAGTAGCTCCAATAATTAATTATTCATCGAACAGAAAGTACATTAATTATTAATTCCGGGATTACGCCACCATAAACCCGAAACTGAACTCTACCGATTATAGATGTATACTTATACTCAACCCATAGAGTGAATAAGCGTCCATTGATATAATCACTACATACGGATTAACCCTCCATAGACTGTCCATTCTGAGTGGGAAGTCTCCGTGAACCCGACTCGAAATATCTTATCCTTATTTACCATTAACCCCCTGATGATCAATTAGCACACATATCTGACTAGTAGCTAATTAGTCAAATGTGAACTCCCGGGATCGATCACTTTCTTAGGGCTAACAAACAAGGGGACTGTCTCTCTACTTCCCGCAGGAAGGAATGGATTCCATGTCTGTGAAAATCAGAACTACTCACTCATCTGGAGATAGTGCCAATGAGAAGTGGCTTGGAACACATATTAAAGTGAACCGTAACTAACACATCAAACACTACCCGGGACAAGCGAAGATCCTGTGATCACCTCAGAGGATTAAGGTTGATCCATATATGATCATCTAATGATTTAATAAGATTCCTCGATTACGGAATTATACCGAGAAATACAGATTAAATCGGTCCAGTCCTATATGAATGCCATCATATATAAATGCCCCACGTAGGTACCCTCTACCGACAGTCCGGATAAGACTATCACACTCTAAGGTGTTATGGGCGCATTATTGGTGTTTTAATCAAGAGACCCTAAACTCTGATTAAGTTCACCACGGACTAACAGTTTAAGTATATCACCACTAACTCAATCCTCACGTGTAGTCCATACACCGAGTTAAGTGGTTACATCTGAGATATACTTAGGGTTTGCGTGCGATGTATTACTTTACAAGCACAAAGCAAGTAATAAGGTGAGATAAATTCTGTCATTCATTATTAAAAACAATTACACAAATTGTCTTTCGGGCACTACACCTAACAATCTCCCACTTGCACGAAATGACAAGCAACGATTGTTTTTAGAGCACACCCTTTCTCATCTTATTCACAACACTCTCCCACTTGCTCTAAAAGCAGTTGAGATATATCCCTCAATCCCGTACCATCCAAGCACTCGACTTGGTACACTGATCAGTTAGGTTGTTGACTCGAGACGATCTTTAGGATTGAAACGTCGCCGGTCCTTCCAATCAGGCGGTACTCTCTCTCAATATGCTTTTGACCTCTGGTGACCGAGAAGATCCTTCTAAGCTATCTCTTCACTGTTTTCACAATGAAGTGATATCGGCTTATCGAGACACAATTACTCCCGCACCAAAAAGGAAATTCTAAGCACTATGAGTAAACACTTGAGCCCGAGATCAACGTAATGATCATCCTTAATCTGACTACAAGTCAGAATCAGTGTAGTCAACCATATTCAAGTTTGCACCTGAATATACAAGCATATGATTCCTCGTTCTCTAAAGATACTTGAGGACGTACTAAAACTGCTACTTATTGCTCAAATCCAAGATTCGATTACTATTGACTTATGATAACCTGACTTGCCGTTATCCAAGAGAGACTCTATCCCATTTTCTCTTTATCCGGAGATTTAGAGAATCATTCCTGAGAGGTAGGGTAGGACTACTCTCGATGAATGCTGCAACCGTATATGCATAATCAATCTTATTCAATAAGACAGGTGGGATAGCCAATGACTCATTCTCGTGGATTTGACCGAATCAAATTCTTAGAATATAGTCCAATTCTCTCATCCAGAGAATCTAGGCGTGTCAGTTTCCGACTTCAGATAGCACACACATGTTGTTTCCAACTGTTTCAGTGTTATCATTCATGAACACTAATACTACTATTTTACCAATATTGATATCCAGTCTACGAAAAACTTATCAATATTTTGGTCAAGTCCACATATTTTAAAACATGTGACTTTTAAATGACCGAGAGGTTCTCTTAAATCCACAAAGGATATAAGCCATGGCAGGCCTCCTACCAAAGGTTCTTTCTGAATGAATTAAGATATCGTTAGTCTCGCAAAAAGGTCTTGGGAATCACCCCTATCTTACGCTTTGTAACGAATCCGTTATTCATTCTTAGCTAAAACCATTCTTACATTCAATGAATTGATTCCATTGTTCGGCAAGAAAGTCTCGTGGAATCACCCCTATTTTCTGCTTTCTAACAAAATCTAGCAAGACTGAGTGGTGAGAGAGTTCAAGGTCTGGTTAACTCTCTACTTGTCAGGGAATCACCCCTATACCACTCAACTTTGCGCTGAAAGTTTAAACTTTCCTATTCATTCGACTCTTTTCCGTGTAGATCCAATTGCTCCCACTGGGCCTGAGACACTCAGGTGGTTCTACAAGAGGCTGAACAGAACTGGAGTACCAAAACTCCATTCACAGGGTTAAGGTTTTCAAACCAACCTCTATAATCAGAATCCTATACAGCCCACCAAGAGCCATAGGTTATCAATCACCCCAGCAGATTATAAAGTCCACAAAATCACAATGGGTCAACGGTTAAACCATACTCCCACTGTGTCTTGGGTGGATTGACATTCTGATCTAGTAGTATTTATCGATGTAATCACCAACAACCGATGTGGTCCGATTAAATCGAGATAGTAACTACCTTTGGGTAACCGTACTCTGCTGTTTAAGGTTGTTACTTATAGATTCTATCGAAAGGCTTGTGATGTTCAACCGTCACTTTCTCGATCTCAAGAATCTTATAATCAACCTTCACTGCCTCATTAAGATGTTTCACAAACAAATACAATCTGAACGTATCATAAAATCTCCATCCTACCTTCAAGCATTAAATGCTAAATGCCTACATTTACGGATGTGGTGTGAACCGAATTCACTCCTTATCCATAAACTCACTAGCATCTTCTAGGTAGACTTCTCGGTTTACATAATAATGTTAACCGTTATTTTGCAACGAATTATCTTAATCGAGTTTAGCAGTGTATTGTAGCATATCAATAACTATATAGGGCAAGTCTATGGTTTCTTCCTCAGTGAGAAACATTCCACTAGGAGGCAGGCCGAGCATCAGTCCCAAGACTATGCGATAGCCTATTTCTGAGCATGGAATACTCTATTCTCTGCTAAAATCAGAGACACCTCCTCGTATTCTTTCGATAAACCAACCAGTGTTTTGAGTAGTTATCAGACAGAATGTCACCACTCAAAATCTCCCACTAGCTTGTATCTCTCACTAGACCCCGACGGTTATGGTGAACAAGCTATGTTACCCCTTCAAAACTATTACCCTTTCCCGATTGAAAAGAAACTTAGTCATTGTTCCTTTGAGATAGTGTTCCAAGACTGGGAGATAGGAATCACCCTTAGCCAGTCAGCAGGTCTTGTCTCTAGGATATATGCACTAATTAATAGATATTGAAAGGTCGTTTATCTTAATACGTAAACCTTTTACCTTTAATAGTTTTAGATGTGTTACACGTATTTATTCAGCTGTTCTAAGTGGTTCTGACTTTATCAAACAAAAGTCCGAGTCTCGGATTCGTACTACAAATGTCATATTCACTTTCTATGTGGCAACAATATATCGAGTTGAAAGTGAATCCAATTGTTTCAACGAATGCAGTAACGTAAAAATAAATTTTTCTGTGATATTCAAGGATAGAATCCGAAATTCATTTCCTTATATCACTCCCACTATTCTATCTGAAATTACTGCCCGTTGTTACTTTATTAATGCACAGCTTTATTGTTCTTCCAAAGAACCAAGCCACTGAGTCAAGTTACTCGGTTAAGAAAGTCGCTAAGGATTCATTGGTTAGTGATCCGAAATCACTTTCCTTATCCTATACTTTCTTTAATTAATGTTTCGGTTTAGCCTCAAAACTTTAGTTAAGATGATTAACACTTATAGACATTCTTTCCCATTCTTAACTTTCCTTAAAAGGAATAGTCTTGAACTAGCAGTTCGTTTGAGTAGACACTACTCGTGAACTGTGGGATGTCTAATGAAAGTGTTACCCAGTGGGGACTGATTTTCTAATAAATCGGAAAAACATAGTATAAAAGCTCCCACTAGTTTATCGGTTCCAAATACCGCCTAACTAGCGACACTTTTAATTTATGATTCTCCAATTTTTCTATCGAAAATTTCTCGTGTAGACACTACACAATTCACTAGAAGAATTTTATCGTCCCAATCATCTTTCAAACTAACTACGGTTGTCTCTCGTCTGCACGAGTGACAGCAGTGACATGCCTATTTACGTCACTTAAGTTTTGAAGGCTTCAAGAGAAATATCTCTTCCGAAAAATTAATCGTATGTGAGATTAATAAATACAACGTTCCATTACTTACCACCTTTTAACGAAGTCATTACTAGTCAATTTTACACTAGCAGATCTAGCACCTTAGAGATATATATATTACAGCTTGTAAATAAAATTTGTGAATCCAAATCATACACTACTAAAATTTTAGGAACATAAACTAAGTACTTATAGTCTATCCTACCGCTCCAAGGATTTAATCTAATGCCTCAAAGTCGCCTTAGGGTAGGTCAAAGAGGTTTCGATTAATATTGAAGATCAGATTGAGAATCGAACATCTCATTTGTGATCGTCAATCACCTTTCCTTTTCAGCCAAGGTACTACCAAAAATACCCTTTATGAGTGTGACCTCATCGTCTCAGTTTTTAGGTAGACCCGAGTGTGCCGCCTTAGGGTCGGTCGGTGACCCGACAGTACCCAAAATCCTATCCTTTCGGAGACCAAGCCTTGAATTTTGATAGCGGTGAAGGCCTTCCTTAGGGGCGAAAATCAAAGCCGCACGAGGCGTCACCATTCTCTCACGTTGCTTGTGTCAACAAGAGAGGCGTGGGGTCGGTGTCGCCTCTCCGCTCCCACTCAATATTTTGAAAAAGTGGTGGGTTTATCGATCACGTTTTTGGACTTGATGTTACATTAAGGAACAATAATTCACAGCCCGAATGTTGTCGGTTATGTGGGCTAACCCACCCGACCTATTCGTTAGAACATATGTGGCCGTCGGACGGGTCAAGGCTAGAGAGCTCCATTGAGCCGTAGTGGCTCTTCGGATGACTCAAGATTGCTGCACCCGTGCAAACGCCACACGTGGAGGGTGAAGTCGATTGAGCCGTAGCTCTCGTTGACCACCCAACCGTGGTTAAACCACTTTCGAACCTGTTTGCCCGTGATTATCCAATCCTTAAACATCAAACATTCACGTGAGACACTACGGAACAAAAACGTAATCTCGTCTTAGGTAAGGTGGAATTCACCAAGAATCCAACACCTTAACCACGAGGTTTCGGGATTTTACTCCTTATGCTTTCGCAGAGTGGGATTCACCGAGAATCCATCACCCAACCTCGACGATTGAAAAACCCGTGTTCCTCGGTTTTTACCCTAATTAGTTTCTAATTAATATCAAACAATTAATTAAAACTAATCGTGTGTTTTATACATGCCTAACTAATTCCTCGAATTAATTTCTACATGTATGCATATGGAGTGGAATTCATGATATGATGCATGTCATGGCAATTTTCCGGTTCTACTCATACAATCTACACATGTATACTAGTGCGGAAAATAAACACCGAGATGGACCGTTGGCACCCCCGTAACTAATCTACTCGAAAATAAATTAAAACCCTAATCTGCAGCTGTTAAGAATCTTCGACGATCGGAATATCAAACGAACTCGGATCGAGACGAAACTTTCCAGATCTGATCTTCATTCTTCGGACTTGAAGATGGACGGTCGGATTGGAGCTTTGACTTGTCAATATTCCTCAGTGAGCCGCCCAACTTGCTGCTGAAACAGACTCTTACAGCAGCGCATCATTTACTTCCCGAGGCCGATCGGGGATCAAGATGAATCCCGATCGTCCTGAAAATTTTATCTCACGTCCAAAACTCCATGATTATCGATCTGACCGGTCGGATTTTAATTTGAACGGTCCAATTGTTCCCAGAAAATCGAAGAAGTCACAGTTAGGGTTTCTGTGAATCCTGCGTTTTTTCTGTTACAGCAGCCACTTCGCAGCAACGAACGGAAACCCAAACGGACTCTGATCGACACCAAAATTTGTGGGATTGTTCATCAACTTCCATTCTTGATTCTGACCGGAGGGATCTTCGTTTTAACGGCTTAAACAACGGAAAAAATGAAAAGACTAAACAGCTATTGTACAGATTTATTTTCTGGAAATTAAAATTGCAATAATACATGAATTACATAATTTCCTATACTCATATGAACGAATTTTCATCGTTTATATGAGTTTACAATAGATCTAACGGGAAAACGGTGCCAACCCCAATCCATCTCTTCAACCATAGCAATTTAAAAATTATTATTACATAATAATAAGTAAAATATCACCTAAATGCAATTCCACTCCTTTAAATCGTTTAATTATGATTATGACTATATAAATCGTGGAACCTGGCTCTGATACCACATGAAGGATGCAGGTTCTTAGATCTAAACAAGTTAGATCTATGCGCAGCGGATGGATCACGATTTACATATCATAAAACATAATCAAAGGATTTAACAACTACAAGGGGGTTAAGATCATGTTACCAATATAGGGAAGAGAAGCCTTGATCTTCCGATGTGTTCTCCAAACGGCGGTTGGTGGACACCCTTCTTGATACACGAGCCTCCTTGATATGCAACCAGAAAAATCCCGAAGATTTTTCCAACTCGAACCCTAAGAATAGAGGCCCAAATTTTTCGGCCAATTTCTCTCGGTGAATAGTGACGTGAATAGTACCTTTCCATTAGACTTGGGAGAACTCTCTTTATATAGGAGAGTAATCAATGTCCTCCAAGGATTAAATAATTAAGTGATAATTATCACATTAATCCTTTTCAAATAAAAGATAAATAAAATGATTATCCCAAACAAATTAGGATAAATCATATTATTATCTAATATTCCATGAATTATCATTTAACAAATAAAAGATAAATCATATGTCAAATAATTATCCAAGAAAACTAATGTCTCTCTAATTAAATGATGATATTGGCGCCACCTTTAGGGTCAAAAGCCCACATAAAATGTCTTTTATGTGTATTATATTATTTAAAATTTCAACTAAATAATATACATGCATATCAATTAATTAGCCCAGTAATTAATTATCAATTGAGGCCCAAGTAACAAGATTACTAGTCCGAATTACGAAGTTTCACATCGGGGGACCATGGACCTATAACCAGTAAATTTCTCCAATAATTAATTATTCATCGAATGAAAGTACATTAATTATTAATTCGGGATTACGCCACCATAAACCCGAATCGAACTCTACCGATTATAGATGTATACTTATACTCAACCCATGTGAGTGAATAAGCGTCCATTGATATAATCACTACATACGGATTAACCCTCCATAGATCGTCCATTCTCGAGTGGGAAGTCTCCGTGAACCCGACTTCGAATATCTTATCCTTATTTACCATTAACCCACGATGATCAATTAGCACACATATCGACTAGTAGCTAATTAGTCAAATGTGAACTCCGGGATCGATCACTTTCTTAGGGCTAACAAACAAGGGATCGCTCTCTCTACTTCCCGCAGAGGAAGGAATGGATTCCATGTCTGTGAAAATCAGAACTACTCACTCATCTGGAGATAGTGCCAATGAGAAGTGGCTTGGAACACATATTAAAGTGAACCGTAACTAACACATCAAACACTACCCCGGGACAAGCAGCATCCTGTGATCACCTCAGGATTAAGGTTGATCCATATATGATCATCTAATGATTTAATAAGATTCCTCGATTACGGAATTATACCGAGAAATACAGATTAAATCGGTCCAGTCCTATATGAATGCCATCATATATAAATGCCCCACGTAGGTACCCTCTACCGACAGTCCGGATAAGACTATCACACCCTAAGGTGTTCTGGGCGCATTATTGGTGTTTTAATCAAGAGACCCTAAACTCTGATTAAGTTCACCACGGACTAACAGTTTAAGTATATCACCACTAACTCAATCCTCACGTGTAATCCATACACTGAGTTAAGTGGTTACATACAGATATACTTAGGGTTTGCAGCAGTGTATTACTTTACAAGCACAAAGCAAGTAATAAGGTGAGATAAATTCTGTCATTCATTATTAAAAACAATTACACAAATTGTATTTCGGGCACTACACCTAACACTTTTCTGGGCTGCATTAGGTAAGAAAAGCTATTCCTATGATTTCAATTCTTAGTTGTAAGGATTAAATCTTTTCTCAAGAAGTTTTGGTGTTAGAGGGATGAGGGTTGCATTGGTTAATGTCTATAGAGTATATGGTGTCTTTTGATGAAGATTTTATATGCTTACTGTGTTAATTTGCTGCTGTTTTGGTTGAAATACGATCTGGAAATCGCATGGTGATGATATTAGGGTTTTGGTCGAATCCAGGTGGACGGGCGTCCAGTTATCTGGACGGGCGTCTGCTTAGGTTGTGTCTCGTGGCGGCGTCTGGCTTAACCGGACAAAGCGCCTGAAGTGCTATTTTTACATTCGTGATTGAAATCGTGTTAGGTGGACGGGCGTCTGGGTATAGTGGACGGGCGTCCAGCTTTGGACGGGCGTTCAGTAAGATTCAGATGGGCGTCCAGGGGCTTAAACGGGCGTCTAGCTTGTTTTGTCCTTCTTTCTTTGTGGGTTGTTGTTCAGCCTTATAAACATGATTTATCTTTATGAAACCTTTATATATGATATGTTAATATGGTATAAACATAGACAAGCCTGAATTGAGCTTCTGATTCGTTCAGTTAAAACACCGAATGTACTCTTAAAGGGAGTTAAAGTTCGGATCCGTCGGAAGAGCATGATAGGCTTGTGCTTTGATGAATTAGGATTTATCAATGTCTGTGTATGTGCTAGGACTTGTCCGTGTCTAGTGGTCTAGGAAGAGATTGGTATGGGTGAGGGAGATTATTTGAAAACACTTAGGCTGGCTTGTTAATAACTTAATAAACTACGTATGTGACTAGTAAAAGATTAAACAACATGTCTCTCTTGGCTAGGCACCAGGCTAAATCGCGATGCATGTGCTACCTCTGAAGGTGGAAGAACTTCGTAGGTCAAAAAGACCCTAAGCACGGAGGGACTCTGTGAGGTGTGCGTGCTATCGGAGTCTACCTTTCTAGACTTCGTGGGTATTGGTGTGATCCACTAATATGTTGCAAAAGAGTGTCCCTAAGGTAGAAGAACTCAGAGGTCAAAGACCCTAAGTCTGAGAGGACTCTGCTTTGAAGTGGATCGCGTAGTGCCTTTGAGTGCGGTTGTAACATAGATAGGTTAAGTTAGAAACAGATTAGTCACAACATGTTGATGAGCATGAAGTGAACCCTAAATTGAGTCGGTCTCACTTAAATAACTAACTAAATAATTATCTTTTCTTTATAAACTATAGTTGATATCATAGCTTCTCTTTCTTGCTAAGTCGTTGTACTTACCTCGAATGCATATGTTTTTCTATGTGTTTGGGGTGAGAAGGCGAAACAGTTGATCGAGTTAGCCTTGAGCTCGTCGAGGAGTTCAATGACGCTTTTGATGGCGTTGAAGTCACTCGATGTTTTCCTTCACTTTCCTTTTAAAGGTTATGCGGTTTATCTTGTAGATTCTCTTATAAGCTTGTTGTACTTTTATTTCAAGTTTGTAAGACTTGCTTTATATCTTCTCTTTGGGACATCGTACGTTGTAAGCTTGTTACCGTTGTTGTAAGCTTTTCCTTTTTACCCCTAGACGGTTTGTTTTCTATTCTAGTAGCATTTATGGTTTTTTTTACCCGAGTCTTTTGGACTTCCGTTGCTTTATTTTTGATACTGACGTGAGAGGTGGCGTATAAATTTAGATTTATTTAACGTTATACGCGCCCGAACGTTCTCTTCCGGATAAGGGCTCGATATCCTGGGGCGGGCGTTACATTGGGGCCGACACATATGTATTTTTTATGTTATGAATGTCTTGGTTGAAGAGATGGATTGGGGTTGATCTTTGTTTACTCGTTAGATCTATTTTGTAGCTATTTTGATTAGTATCAATTGAGCGTAGGATTTGTAATTTAATTATGTTGAATTCAAAATTGTAAAAGGTAGTACCTTTTGTGTTTTTATTTTTTTTTGGTTCCGGTTGGGACGACGAAGATCATGGTGTTTAAAGATCATCGCATGAAACGAAAGCGGGAGGAGGCGATTTGTTTAATAATTTTTAATTCAACGGCGGCAATTTTTTTATGCGGCAGCAAATTTTTAGAAACCTTTTTTTTTTTTTTTGTGACTTTGGCCGCAAGGCCTAATTCTGTAGCAAAAAAAAAAAAAAAAAAAAAAAAAAAAAAAAAAAAAAAAAATTGAAAAAAAAAAATCCTAATTTTTTGATAAGATAATTGCCGAGACCTATTTTAAAATAAAAAAAAAAGTTTTTTTATATAAAACAATTTGATAATATAGATATATTTTATAATATATTGGTATATTACTGTCTCTCCTCATCGCTGCTCGTAGTTCGTGTAGAGATCGAAGTTTTGAAGATCCGGAAGTTTTCAAGATCAAGATCGAAGATCGAGATTTGAAGACTTAGATTAATTTTTTACTTTTCCTTAGAAAATAGGTTAGTCGGGGGTACCAACGATCCATCTCGGTGTTTAAATTTTCCGCAATTTATTTTTTATGTGTTTGGTCATAAAATAGACATAAAATCGGAATTGTCATGACATGCATCATATCATAAATCCACTCCATGCATACATGTAGAATTTTAATTTTGGTAATTAAAATAGGCATGTATACAAACTCGTGTAATTAGTTGAAATTTAATTAATACGTGGTAATTAATTAATTTAGTAACTAATTAAAGATCCGAGGACGGGTTATGAAATCGTTAAGCCTTTCGGTGTGTGTTCTCGGTGAACCGCCTTAAAGCCCAAACGAGATCACGTTTTCGATTCGTAGTGGCTACGAGATTGAATGATGGTAAAAGAACAATAAATCTTGGATAAAAGCGGTTCGCTTATAGGTTGGGTGGTCAATCGAGCTAGGCTCGACCGACTTACCCTCCTAGTGTGATGTATGCACGGGGTCCGGCAAGACTAAGCTACACCGGAGAATGGAGGGTGATTCCTTCTTATCTCAATAGAAATTTGTCTTGACCCGATTTAAATCCGATTGTCACATATGTTCCAACGAATAGGATGGGTAGGCTTGCCTGCGTTACCGACACCATTCGAATCCTTGATTTGATGTGCTTTTATGTTAACATCAAAAGACGTGGTTAGTTAACCCACCACCACTTCCAAAATATTGAGTGGGAGCGGGGCGGCGACCAACCCCGGCCTCTACTATAGATACAAGTAAGTGAGAGAAGGGTGACGCCTCGCGGCGCTTTGATTTCGTCTCCCTACGGATGGTGTTCACCCCTATCAACATTCATGGCTTGGTCTCCGGAAGGATTGGATTTCTGGGTACTTGTCGGGTCACTGACCTATCCTACGACGGCATACTCGGGGCGTACCTAAGAGATCCGATATAGTAGGTCACACTCATAAAGGATATTTTTGGTAATATCTAGGCTAAAAAAGGAAGGTAGTCAATGAATAAAGGGATGTTCGATTCTCGTGGGATGTTTGATTCTCACAAGTTATTCATTGATGAGATTGTCTCGATTTAACCGTCATCTCTTTGACCTACCCTACGGCGGCACTGAGATGCGAGGTTAAAACTTTGGAATGGTAGAGTAGACTTATTTTTAGTTTACAATTCCTAAAATAAATAATATAGTAGTGTTAAACTTGAACTAATATATGTCATTTTATTTACAGCATTATATCCCTTACTAAATTGCTTAAATATTTATAATTGACTAGTATTGACTTCGTTAAAAAGTGGAAAGTAACTAGGACGTTGAACTAGTTAATCGATAATGCAATTATTTTTCGAAAGAGATATTTTCTCTTAAGCCTTTTAAAAACAGTGAGTGACATATAGGTATGTCACTTTAGTGTCATTGTGTCAAGCGGAAGACAAACTTAGTTTGATCAAAGGTGATTTCGACTTTGAAATTCTTCTAGTGAATTTTGAGTGTGTAGTAATTACACGAGTAATTTTCTAATCGAAAAATTGGAAAATCATGAAGTGTTACTAGTTGGACGATATTTGGAATCGATGAACTAGTGGGAGCTTTATGATTTGTTGTTTTTCTAGAACATTAGAAATGTGTAATCGACTACACGTAACCGTTCTAATTGAAAAACCGGAAAGTCATGAAATGTAAGCTAGTTGGATGATATTTGGAATCGAAGAACTAGTGGGAGTTTCTATGATTTGTTGTTTTTCCGAAACAATAGAACTATGTACGAAAGATTTTCTAATCGAAAAAATCGGAAAATCATAAAAATAAAGCATTGCTCGTTAGACGGTATTTGGAACCGATAAACTAGTAGGAGCTTTAATGTTATGATTTGTTGTTTTTTCTGGTATATTAGAAAATCCGAGAAGTCCCGACGAGTAACACTCGAAATAGACACCCCACGGTTCAAGAGTAGTGTCTACTCAAACGAACCGCTGGTTCAAGACTGTTTCCATACAAGGGAAGTCAAGAATGGGAGAATATGTCTAAAAGTGTTAGTCATCTAAACTAAGTAAACTTTAAGGCTAAACCGAAAAATTAATTAACTGAAAATCATAGGATAAGGATAGTGATTTTGGATCACCAACCTATGAATCCTTGGCAATTTTCTCGAGCTAAGTTCTTTGGAAGAACAAGGTAGCAGTGCATTTAACGATTAAAGGAGTAAACAACGGGCAGTTAATTTTAGCTAGAAAAGTGGGAGTGATATAAGGAAATGAATCTCGGATTCAATCCTTGGATATCGTGGAAAATTTATTTTTGGTTTAAGATTCGTTGGAACGAATGGATTTACCTTCTATTCGATAATTTGTTTGTCGTATAGAAAGTGAATATACCATTTGTAGTATGAATCCAAGACTCGGACTTTTGTTTGATAAAGTCAAAAACCACTTAGAAATGCTGAAATATGTATATAAAACACATCTTAAGAAATATTAAAAGCAATTGGTTTCTATATTTAGATAAACGCTTCTTCATATTCCATAGTTAGTGCACTGATCCTAAAAGACAAGACACAAGACTGCCTCGGGGTGATTCCTTTCTCCCGATCACAGTTATATTGTCTCAAAGGTTCAATGACTAAGTTTCCTTTCAATCGGGAAAGGATAATGGTTATAAAGAAGTAACATAGCTTGTTTATGACGATCTTGAGTCGATGAAAGATACTGAGCTAGTAGGAGCTTCCGAGTAGTGACTTCTTGTCGATAACTATTCAAACACTCCGGAAAGTTTATCCAAAATATTTTGAGGTTTCTCTGTTTTCAACAGAGATAGAGTATTCTATACTCGGAATAGGCCATTCATAGTCCTCGAGACTGATGCTCAGCCTGCCTCATTGTGACATGTTCTCACTAAGTGAGAAACCGTTAAATTGCCTTACATAGTTTGAGATGTGCTACAATACACGCTGCTTAACTCAATAAAGATATTGGAGGCGAAATAACGGTTTACATTGAAATGTAAGACCGAGAAGTCTACATAGAATATGCTTTGGAATTTACGGATAAGGTGTGGATTCGGTTCACCCCACTTCCATAAATATAAGCATTTAGCACCACGGTGCTTGAAGGTAGGTCAGAATTTCGCGAACACGTTCGGTCGATGACCAATCGTTATATATCTTGTAGCATTGAGAAAAGGTTTGTTATAAGATTCTTGAAATCGGGAAGGGACAATTATCTTGTTGCATCCTTGCCGATAGAGTCCATGAACAAAGAAAACCTTAAACCTTGAAGTACATTTACTAAAGGTAGTTACTAAGCGATTAAAATCGGACCACGTCCAACATCGGTTGTTGGTGATAACACTAAATACTACTAAACTAGATCGTAATTTGATCCACCCAAAAGTATTAGGAGTATGGTTTATCCATTACCCATTACGGTTTCGTGGACTTTGCGATCGAGGATCGATTGATGACCTATGGCTCTTTTGTGAGTAGTAAAGGATTCTGATAATAAATGTTGGTTTAATAGCCATAACCCTGTGAATGGAGTTCGGTACTCCAGTTCTGTTCATGCTCTTGTAGAACCACCTGAGCGTCTCAGGCCCAGTGGGAGAAATTGGATCTACACGGAATAGAGTAGAATGAATGGAAAAGTTTATCTTTCAGAGCAAAGATTGAGTGGTCTAGGGGTAATTCCCTAAGAAGTAGAGAGTTAATCAGACCTTGAACTCTCTTACCACTTAGTATTGCAGGATTTCGTTCAAAAGCAGAAAATAGAGGTGATTCCCTAAGACTTTCTTGCCAAACAAACGGAGTCTAGATTCATTCGGAACAAAAGGGTATTGCCTTATGAACTTATGACAGGATGACTGTCAAGGCTTATGTCCTTTGTGGATAAAAAGCAAAGCTCTCGGTCATTGGAAGTCAAATATTTCTACAATATGTGGATTTGACCAGAATATTGATAAGTCTTTTGTAGACTGGATATCAATTTTAGTACAGTAGTGAATATATACATACATATATTAGTGTTTGTGAAGGATAACACTTGCACTGAGCTTGGCAACAACATGGGTGTGCTATCCGAAGTCGAGATCGACAATACAACGATTCTCTGCAATGAGATTTGGACAACATTCGAAGAGTTTGACTCGGTCGGATTCATTAGAATCGATCCACCGGTTTCCCATCCATCTTATTGGTTAAGATGATGCATCTGCATGTATGCAACATTCAACGAGGAAGTTCTACCCTATGCCTCGGGAATGACTCTCTAAATCTTCGGATCAAGAGAAATGGGATAGATTCTCTTTCTAGTAAGAGATGGTCGAGTTATTGAGCGTCAACTTTGATCGAATCTTAGATTCGGCGGTTAACAAAGCACGTTTAGTATGTCCTTTAGTATCTTGAGAGAACAAGGAACGATATGCGGACATATTCATGTGTGAACTTGGATATGTGTGATACACTGATTTTGACTTTGAGTCAGATTGAGGATGATCGTTAAGTCGATCTCGGGCTCAATGTTTACTCTTGTGTTAAAGCTATTGCCTGGAGGAATCCAGCAACGCCAACTCGACTTTAACTAGTTGGGTGATTAGCGGCTTTTGTAGTGGCTAGAGAGGCAATATAGCTTAAGGATTTCCTTTTCATATATGGGAGTGATTCTAGATTTGGAAGCCGATACCACATCATTTTGCAAACGATGAAGGGGTAGTTTATAAGGTTTTTTCGAAATCACTAGAGGTCAAAAGCATATTGGGAAAGTACCACATGATTAGATGGACCGGTAACGTTTCGATTCTACGGATCGTCTTGAGCCGACAACCTGACTAATCATTAAGACCCATGACATTTAGATGTAGGTGCTCCCCGAGTCACTGACCTATCCTACGACGGCATACTCGGAGTGTACTTTGGAATCTACAATGGTTATGATATGCTTAATGGGTTCTAGAATACGGGATGGGTCTCCATTGCTTTAGAGCAAGTGGGAGATGTAGTTTGTTGTATTTTAAATAACAGGGTGTGCTCTAAAACAATTAATCACATGCTTTTGTGCAAGTGGGAGATTGTTAGGTGTGATGCCGAAAAGACAATTTTGTAATTGTTTTATTTAATAAATGAAATGATATTGTTATTCATATTTATTATTTCTCATATTCACCGATGTGACAATAGTAATTACACTACTGAAAACCTTAAAGTATATCGTTTATGTAATCACTTAACTCGATGTATGGTATATACACGGGAGGATTGAGTTAGTGAAGATGTACTTACAATACAATTAGCCCGTAATGAAATTAATCGAGTATCGGGTCTCTCCTTTAATGTGCTATTAATGCGCCTGAGAACACAATAGGTGTGATTGTCTTATCCGGACTTTCGGTTAAGTGAACCTAGTGGTGCATTTATATATGATAGATATATCATATAGAGTTTGGACCGATTCGATTAGAGTTCACGATATAATTCCGTGTCGAGAATTCTTATCGATCAATGGATGATCATATTTATGGATATATCTTAATCTGAGGTGATCACGATCCAACCGCTTGAATCGGTATGAGGTTTGACTTGACGGTTAAGGATTACACTGAGAGTCAGTGGTCCGAATTACCCCATCTTGGCATTGTCTTGGATTGAGTGAGTAGTCCGTGTTATCACGGATACGGAATCCATTCCTTCCATTTCGAAGTAGATAGACGCCTCACTTATTTGTTAATCCTAGAAACCGATCAATCCATGGAGTTCATATTACATCGATTAGCTACCAGGTGAGTTGTATGAATTAATTGCTCACTAGGGGTTAATGGTAAATAAGGATAAGAGGTTCTAGAAAGGGTTAACGGTAACTTCCCGATTTAGAATGAGCGATCTATGCGAGATTAATCCATATGTAATGATTATATCAATGGACGCTTATTATCATTCTCGTGAGGAGATAAATATAATCTCATAATCGGAGGAGTGTAGTCATGGGATTATGGTGGCATATTCCTATGATTGATTTATCGAATATAATTATTTTGTTTGTAAGATAATTATTTATTTGATTTATCGGAGTCACGATCATTAGTCCATGGTCCCCGACGTGCCTCCTAATATAGCATAGCTATTCTCGGACGTCGAATCCTAATAATATTAATTTAGTTCTTATTGGACTTTATTAAAACAATATGTGAATTAATTGTTTGGTGGACTATTAAATTAGTTGGGCTAAATAATTAAATATGTGGAAAAGACATTTTTCATAATCTTGGCCCAATTATTGTGTAATGGCAAAATTAATATTGACTAGGTCAATATTGGAGATTTCGCCCCATGCATATTTTAATGAGCAAGAAATTATTTTCTTGTGTATTAATAAGACATCTTATAAAATATTTATTGGATAAATATTTATGGAAAGAAATAAAGATAAATATTATTCTAGATTTGTTCTAGAATATTGTGGAATTATCTTTTATTTAATGGGATTATTATAATTGATTTTGTATTAATTATTAAATCCTTGGAGGTTAAGTTTTACTCTCCTATATAAAGAGAGTTCTAACACACTATAATATTTCGACCTACACCTCTTAGAGAGGAGAAGGTGAAAATTTTCGGCCAAGGGGAGTTAAGGGGAGAATCTTGGAGATTTTCCGGGTAGCATATCGGAAGGATTCGAGACGAGGATTTCCTTCCACCGGGAGTTGCTTGGATCACACGTACGGAAGATCGTGGTGCTCTTCACACCTTCGTTCGTTCTTTCTATTGCGGTTCTTCAACTTGGATTTTGAGATCCAAGAGGTATGATCTACAACCCCCTTGTAGATATAGATCTAGTTATTTTATTACGTGTATTTTATAGATCTAGATCCTTAAATCGCTTCCGTTGCGGATGATATTACTAACGACCAAAAACCCTCATAAGCTTTGAACATAAGTAATCAAATTTTCATAACAACGAACACAAATTCAGCAATTTTATTCATCCATCATAGGGCAATAAGTTCTAAAACTTTATTCAAATGTTACAAACTACATTTTGCTTAATTCACCTTGTACCTCTAGAACTTTGTAGTCTGAACCTCTTCAATGTCTTTCCAATCAATTTAAAACTTCCACTTCAGAAGAAGCCAAAGTGTGTATTCAGATACACCTGAAAAATTCTTTTGGCAAAAAGTCATTTGAAATCAGGCATGGTCTCATTTGCCTTAGGTTCTCCAAAATATTTTCAAGTCTTTCCTAGCCTCGACAATATGTGAATCTGCAAACTTGAGGCTTTTGTAGAGACTCCACTGCTCCTGTTTCTCCATTCTTCCCATAGGATCGAAGAATTTTGCCATATATTTGAATTCTTCTTGTTGTTCAGCTGGCAAGTCTTCTGGTCCTTTTGCAGATAGTGGTATGGCTGAGCTTGGTTTGTTGTTGGTTTGTTTGAGAAGTGCAAACTCTCTTTTGACTTCATTGTAGAGTTTGGCCATATCAGTTCTCATCCTTTCATCCTGATAGCTTAGCCAATCAGCCCAAGCTTCATCTTGTTAGGAGTGAGGATACAGTCATTCCTGTACTCTGAAAAATTCTCTTACATGGTCCAGTACATCTGCATCATATTCAGCTTTGCTCGGATGACCAGTGTAAGTTCTGTGATCCCCAGTATATCTGGAGCTGCTGCTGCCTCTGCTGGTGTTTCCTCTGGTGCTGAGTCTGTGTTGACTAGCTGATCCTCTTTGCTGACTAGATCCAGCCCTTTGTTGTCTGCCAGATCTGTCTCTATCATCATCTCTTCTTTGCATAGGATGAGGAAATCCAATGCAGGGTTCCTTTAGGGCCTTTTCTCTTTCTTCTCTGACCCTTCTTTGTTGTTCTTCTGCTTCATTTCTGATCCTTATTTCTCTGTCTCTTGCTCTCAGTTGTTCTTCAGTGAAATTTGGGGGTCTGATTGTTGATCCTTCAGGTTCAGGCTTATCCCGATTTTCCTCTCTTTTGGCAGCATCATCCATTTGCTGGAGTAACATGCTATTTGTGGCCTCTGCCGTGCCAATCAGAGAGTCAAGTTTTGATTCAATAGATGTGAATCTTTTGTTATGATCATTTAGTTTCTCATTCACACTGCGAAGTCTAGAGCCAAAAGCCACTGCCAGTGATTCATTTTCTTGGGAAATATGTTGTCTTAGACCTGCAAGATTGTTAGTGATATTGATGTTAAGCTGCGTCATCAGATTTCCCTGTTGTTGAACCACAATGTTTTGTGCATCAATGTACTCTGCGATGGCCCGAAACTTGTGTTCAATGGAGGAGCTTTTGTCATTAAATGGCTGAAGTCATGGATCTGAGATACATGGGTTCTTTGCTCAATTCTTCAACCAAAGAAATCTGCTTTGCTTTCTCTAAGGTTTCATTTGTAATGCCAGAGCGGTGAGAGAGTTTGTCCCGTTTGTCGGCCGGCTCTGGATCTGCTTTGTTGTCCCTTATCCCGACGCGTTGAGTAACATCTGCTTCGATTTCCAAATCGTCAAGAACTTGGGTAGATGTGTATGCTGTAGTGGTTTGAGCTGCTATTCCCCCTATCTTTGTGCCGGGGGTTGCCTTGACTGGTGTGGCAACAACTGAACTAGTGTCCACAATGTTTGTGTTGTCACTGGAACATTCAAAGACAAATGTGGAGTGAGGCTGTCTTTCTTTGGAGTTGTGGACTTTTTGGATGCTTGTGGTCTTAAAATGTACGGAGAAGAGTAGTGTCATCAATTGCATCCAGTGCGGGAGCATCCTCTTCTCTCTGTCTTTGTCAAGATCATCATTATGATGATCATTACCATCATTGTCATCATCACCATCATCATGATCATCTCCACCATCGTCTAAGTCATCACTCTGTCTTTCGTGAAGTGCAGGGCTTTTTTGCCTTGGTTTGCATCAACCAAGTCCCATAGAATTGATTCATCAAGTACACCTACCGAGAGTTGTGATTCCCAAAAATCAAATAGCCATGCTTCTTCAAAGAAGCATGTGGTGCAGTCTTGAAGTCGTTATGCAGAATCGCCTTCCTTCCACTCAAGATATTCTACAATTCGATCATCTATATCGTTTGCAGACAATTGTACAGCTTTTTCGGGAGATTCCTCATCCTCTTCAGTGTTTTCTTCATTAGGATGCTGTTCATCCTCACTGATATTTTCTTCTTCTTGTTGTTCTGCCTCAGTGTCAGAATCCTCCTCTTCTTCTTCTTCATCAATCAATTTCCCAAAGTCTGTCTTTTCCAGACTTCGCCGAACCTTTTGTTTCTTTCTTTGACTGGTGGTGATGTGTGTGAATTTCTTCCTCTTTCCTTCTCCTGCCTTCTTTTGTTGTTTAACATAAGTAAACATGACTTTGGATTCATGCAGTTTGTGGAGTTGTACAGTGGGGACTTTGAGACATTGCAACTGTTGGTCCCAGAGAAGGGTGAAACTATAGTCAGAGGGGGGGTGAATGACTATAGTGGAGTTTCAAAAACTTTTCTTGTGTTTTAAAAGCTTTTGGGCAGCGGATAAGTCCCTTCTTACTATGTTGTTTTCAAATCAGTTTAGACAATCACAGATATGTGTTATGATGTAGGCAAATTAAATAAGTCTTTGTAAAGTAAATTGCGAAATTAAATTGACACAAGGCTTATAGTGGTTCAGGGGGTGGTGTAATCCCTTAATCCACTTCTTCTCCTGTGATGATCGGAGGAATTCACTATTGTTTTCACAGATACAACAAAAGATATTGTCCTTGGCTTCCCAAGCTTCACAATCTACAAGACTATCACTCCTTGACCGCAATGCCCTTCGGCTTGATTCATCTTCCTTTTGTCTTTGCTCCTTGATATCAAAATCCTTCAACAACTATCACGATTTCAACTCCTTCTCGATTGCCTCTCGATTCATTTGCTTGATTTGATGTGAATGTGATTCACGCACTTGCTTGATCAATCTCAATTCGAATATGACTTTGTAGTTACGATGTTTGAGTTGATCACTAGATGTATCCTTGTAAGTTCGAGAGAAGAAGGCTTTTCTAATTGTGAGTTTCTACTTTTCTTTCTTTTTAATCGTTCACATCTTTTTCATCAATGCCTTCTATTTATAGCCTTGAATAGCCTTGATTTTGAAATTCCGTCCGTTGGCTATAGTAATGAGGAATAATCCTTGATTTTATTCTTGATTCCCCACTTAATTGTATTCTCCTTGATTTAAAGTGATCGGATTCTTCTTTCAAATGTATAGCGAGAAAATCCGTCCTTGATTGATCCTTTAATGATTGTGCATTTAATGCATGATCTGCTGAATCTTCAATGTATATTAATCGATCTTGTAAGTGTCTCTTCACCGTCAGTAGAGAGCGGTGGAGTGAGCCTTCCGACTTAGCCGTTAGTTCTTTCTTCGCCGTTTTGTTTTCTCTTTGCCGACAGTCAGTGTACTCAGCCGATTCACTGCTTTCTTCTTTGCTTTAGTTTCAGGAGAATCTTTATACTTCACTGATCCTTGATTTGGGTGAGATCAGTGTACACACCATATTGGAATATTGAGTTTCATCACTTGAAACATAACTTAGACTTATCCAAGGTCATTACAAACTTCCTTGGTTATAAGTCGATCATAATCCCTTCTCTCAGATCTCTCTTGGTGCTTGGTGGCTTCACTCTGCCGAATGTCTGTTTTCACTTTGCCGTCCTACCAACTAGTACAATACTTGTCTGACTCAACTTATACAACATGTCAGACTCTAAGTAAAGACTTATACAGAGAATTCTAACTTATTTCAGGCTTGCTATAACAGCTAGTATGGCCATCATCAAAACATAATAAAATGTTCCTAACAATTTCCCCTTTTTTGATGATGCCAAAACCCTCATAAGCCTGAACATAAGTAATCAAAAAATTTCATAATTGTCATCAGATTAAAAACTCAAAGATTTTATTCATCCATCAAGGGTAATAAGACAAATGATAAGATAGATTGAATTAAGCAACAGGCAATTGGTTTATTTCTTCATTTCTTCAAACCTGATGCCCTTGCCTTTGCTATCCTTGCCTTTGCTGCCCTGTCTCTTTCCACTGGAGCTTTCAGGCTTTTAGTTATCTTCCCCCTTTGTGGCAGCATCAAAATGTGCCTCAAGTGCCGCAATTGTTTGCATCGAGACTCAGGGAGAGGGCCAAATCTTTTCTCCAGTAATTTGTTGTTGGCATCACCAACTTTGATGAGAAAGTCCAGTTGCTTGCCAGAATGCTCCATTATCTCATCCAAATGCTGAATTTTGGATGTGTGAGCATTGAGGGTGTCCACCAAGGGCTTGAGATTGTTGTCAACCGTCTCAGCATGGAATTCAAGATTGGTTTGGACATGGTGAGGGATGAGGTGTTGTAAGTTGCAAATTAAGTTCCCTTGTCTCTCCATGACTTCATCTTGGATTTTGATGTGGCTGATGAGAGCCTCAATATTGTGATTGAAGGAGGTTGCTTCACTCCTTAAGGCATGCTTCAGGTTTTGCCTGCAGTAATATTGCCTTTCCATGTGCACAATAAGGGGTTGAATGTCCAGATTGAAGACTCTCTCTGGATCAATTTCTTCAGGTGCCACATGGACATCCTTTTCATCCTCACCATTTTCACTCTCAGCATCTTCACCTTGCTTTGCTCCTCGCCCCACTTCAACTTCTTTTCTTTCTTTTCCTTCTCTCGCCTCCTCATTTTGAACCTCTTCTTTTTCTTCCAACTTTTCTTGTTCTGCCTCAGTAGGCCCGAGGTCATCTAGAGGAGGCTGTTGGAATTGAACTTCTTCATCTGTGTTCGGTAAAAACGAGTTTTACAATTTATAACCGAAACACCCCAAGTATAAGGATCGTAGTATAGGGTGTTTACGGGTCGTCCTAAGGGAGTGGAATGTTTATCGGATTCAAATATAAATCTATATCAATTATGTCACAATTATCTATCTAAACTAAAGCTGAAACTAACTAAAACCTAAACCTAAGAATTAAAACTAAAACAGGAATAAAAACAAGCAGAAAATAAGAAAACAGAAAAACGGACGAGCGTTCACTTTAATGAACGGGCGTCTGGAAACTAAATCTACTAGACGAGCGTCTGCTATTGCGGACGAGCGTCTGATTATGAACTGAAGCAGAAAAGTGCAGGAAAACAGCAGGAAACTAGGGTTTATAAAACTAAAACTTAAACTAAACTTAATCTAAACGATTTGATTAAAACAATTAAAGGAAAACACAGCAAGGCGACTAGGTTCCACCTATCAACCAACAATCCAACTAGACGGTGATTAAAAAGACATAGTTTTTAGTAGTGATTTATTCACGAATTCAATTAAATATCTTCAATCAAATTCTAGGGTTTCGTTTATCTTTTCAAACAAACTAAACATGCAATCAACACGAAATCACGAGATTGTTTCCAAGCTCTTACTCAACTAATCATGCATAATCTCTTAAAACACAATTAGATGCATTACTTTGAATAAAAGAGAACTTAAATAAACATACTTTCATAAATTTATTCAAGCATAAATTAAACATAGATCGTTTCATCAAATCTTAATTCAATAAAACTTAAACAATACAAAACAGATCCAAAGTAATGAAAAACTATGAAATAAACTCACTAAACTTAAGCATCGAACTCTCTAGTTGGTTTGTGTTGTTGATAGGCTTCCTCCGTTCGACTCACCTGCAGCAAGGCTTTTAGCCAACAATCATGTTGAAGATGATTGTTGAGTTGGAGAAGTTCATCTCTGTGTAAAAAGGCTTGTAGCCGCAGCTTTTTGGTGTGAAAGTGCGATCTCAATTATGTGGTATGAATTAGGGTTGGGGCTGCCGCTTTATTTATAGGAATTTGAGTCGGTTAGGGTTAAGTCGGCAACGGACGCCCGTCTGGTCTTGTGGACGCCCGTCTGGTGGATCTTGACTTTGCTCTAGACGTCCGTCCATGCTGCGCGTCCAAACTCTCAGTATGTGATTTCCTCTCTCGGACGCTCGTCCATGAAATCAAACGCCCGTCCAGTGGACGGGATGCAGACGCTCGGCTGGACTGCTTTGAGGTCGGATTTCATCATTTTTATCCAATTTCTTTGAGCCAATTCCAACTCTATCTCTTATAATTCGACTTGAGCTTCATTTATCCTCATTATATGCACGAAAATTAACACCTACATGATAAATAAACAATGCAAAAATGTAATAAAATCCAAATAATAATAATTCCATTAAATCAACACTTAAAATCATCAATTTTGCATACAATCATCTTAAAATCATCTTTATTAAATAATTACACTTAAACCCTTAATAATCATATAAATTATGCAAATGTGGGGAAAATAATAATGAAATAAACCCTTAATAATCATATAAATATGGCCTTAACAATCTGCTTCTTTTCCCCCTTGTGCAATTGTGGGGGCGTTGGCAATTTCAGCTGAGTGAGCTTTATCAGCTGGCTCACTGAGCTGTTTGTCAACCGTACCAATGCTTTTGAACAGCACTTCCTGGAGGGTCAGTTCATCGTCAGATATGCCCATATCTTCCTGATTTGCTGCATGAGCTTCACCTTCTAGGTGTTCATCTTCTGACTCATCTTCTGCCTCGTCTATCTCTTCCTCTTCAGATGAGGTGATTCTATATCCTTCCTCACCCTCCTCCAGATAGACAATTTCCTCCTGTTGTTTTTCTTCTTCTGTTTCTGTGTCATCACTTAATATCATAGGCTCATTTAAGTTGCTGGTGTTGGGCATAGTGGTGTCTACTTGTGCCTTTTGAGACCTGGTTCTTCGTCCCACTCCTGATCTGCTGGATTCAGGTTGTTTCCTCTTTTGACCAGCAATGGGTTTCGGCTTCAGGGAAGCCTTGATGTAGGTGAACATTGTTTTGGACTTGTGTGGGGACTGCAAATTTGTGGGTTGTACTTTCATGGCGTTGAATGTGATGTTGAAGAGGAACCCGTATGATTTCTTTTCCCAGAAATCGCCCTTTTTCTGCAAACCCTTGCTTGGTGCGGTGATTGATAAGTCAATCTCCTTTTGGATCTGATCCTTCAATCGATTGAATACGATGGTTGCCCAATCAAACTTTATTCGTTTGTAGATTATGGCCATCAGTTTGATCCTGTCCTCAGTTAGGTTTTCCATTGACCCCTTTCTCCCTTCAATATTTTTGGTGATGACCGGTGCAAATTCAGCAAACGGAAGTTTGAGCGTTGATCTAGGTAGATTGTACGTTTTGATGTTTGGCTTGGGGCGTTTGGCTATTTCAGCCTTGCATTTTGGGATGTCTGCCGTCACAAGCTTGACATTTGCAGACCAATTTGGGGAGGTTCAGAACCCTGTTGAGTGTATCGGGCGTGATGACTATGTGCTTTCCAAAGATTGAACTTGTGATGCGATCAACTTCAGTCTTCTTCGTGCTGGGCATAAACTTTGCGTTTTTCCAAAATGCTATCAGATTCTCATAGCAGATACCAGTTATTGGGGGGTTTAGAAAGGTCATCAGCCCCAAATTTGGGACAAAGAATCGACCAAAGGCCGTGCTTGTGCATCGTTGTCACAATAAGAGAGATAGTACTCGTGCTTGAAAAACGAGCCGGTTATGATTGATTTTTCGTAGTATTTTTCAGTAGCAGTGATTTGGAAGGATGAAGCCATCGATAGGTAGAGGAGGATTAGAAGAGTATATTTTGAGAAAAAATAGGGTTTGTAATTTGCAGAAGTATGTAAAGATTTCTGAACATCTCTAAGTATTGTTTATATAGTGTGATTTGGGTAGTGTGAACGTGGTTTGAATATGGAAGGATTTAGTGACATAATGGCGTGATTTTGTGTATGAAAAACGCGATATTCGAGCGTAGAGGGGGAGTGGTTTGAGGCAAGTAATGATAGAGCCCGGGAATCGAGAAGTTTATAATTCAAAAAATAATATAATTACCTCCATGATCATAACGTGATCGCCACGTGTGTACTGAATAATCCTCCATAGTTTCCTTATTCTCCACGTGTATTTAGAATTGATTTTGTTCACACTTTGAATTTGTCCAAGTCTTTATCTCGGTGAAGTGCCTTCGCTGGTCACTTAACCGGTCCAATGAGTTCTTCACTGAGCTGCTTCATTGAACTGTTCCTAACAATCAATTAAGTTACCTCTCTTTGGATACCAAAGGCCTTACTCCGCTACATCTCCCAGTGTACGGCAAAGGTTGTACCAGTTGATGAAGTCACTTAGCCGATTACTCCAGCTTAGCCGCTTTCGTTGATACTTAGTCAATTTCAATCATCCTAACTCGCTTCTCAACATACTAAATCTTTCATAACCGAGTGGTTTAGTGAAGATGTCACCGGTTGGTCTTCGATGGATATGTATTTTACGATGACATCTCCTTTTCAACATGGTCTCTCGATAAAATGATGTCTCACATCAATGTGCTTTGTTCTTGAATGCAATCATCGGATTTTCTCGTAATAGATATTGCACTTGTGTTGTCACACATGATTGGGATTGTTTTCTCTTCAACTCCATAGTCCCTTAGTCGTTGTCTTATCCACAAGATTTGTGCACAAATAAACCTACCGCCGCTATATATTCTCGCTTGGTGTTGATGTAGATATAGAGTTTTGCTTTTTTTCGAACCATGAGACTAGTCCGGTTCCTAGCATTTGGCATGTTCCAGAGGTGCTTTTTCTATCTATTTTGCATCCAAAGATAGTCGAGTCTGAATATGATATCGTGTAAATCCTCCATCTTTTGGGTACCAAATGCCAACATTGATGGTGTGTTTCAAGTATTTGATTATCCTTTTAGTCGCTAGAAGATGTGATTCTTTTGGTTGAGCTTGAAATCTAGCACACTCCTACCGCAAATGCAATATCGGTCTGCTTTGCGCTAGTATAATAATGATCCAATAATTCCTCTATACATTTTCTCGATCAACATCTTTTCCTCCTTCATCTTTTCCAAGTATGACTCGCACACATTGGTGTGTCTCACTGTGCCACTTGTGTCCATCCCATACTTGTGTATCAAATCTCTTGTATATTTTGCTTGACTAATGAAAATGCCATCCTTCATTTGCTTTACTTGAAGGCCAAGGAAGTAGTTTAATTCTCCCATCATGCTCATCCTAAATTTGCTCTTCATTAGGTTTGCAAATTTCTCACACAACTTTTCATCTTCTCGATCCAAAGATTATGTCATCAACATAGATTTGCACTAGCAATGTGCTTGCCCCTTCCTCTAGTTTAAATAGAGTTTTGTCTATAGTTCCTTTGTTGAATCCATTCTTGACCGAAAATTGTGACAAGAGCCATACCAGTGCTCTAGGTGCTGCTTGAGGCCATAGAGGGCCTTCTTGAGTTTGTATACTTTGTCTTCTTTTCCTTTGATTTGAAATCCAGGAGGTTGTTCTACATAAACTTCTTCTTCCAAAAGTCCGTTTAGGAATGCACTTTTGACATCCATTTGATAGACTTTGACGTCTTTGTGTGCAAAAAAATGCTAGAAAAGTCTTATTGCTTCCAATCTTGCTACTGGAGCAAAGGTTTCATCATAATCTATTCCTTCACTTTGGGAATATCCTTTTGCAACTAGCCTTGCTTTGTTTCTCGACAACAGCTCCTTGCTCATCCATCTTGTTCCCGAATACCCATTTTGCACCAATGATGTTGGCCATTTCAGTGTCTGTCCCAAAGTTCCTGCACTTCATTTCTTTCAAACTCATTTAGTTCTTCTTGCATGGTCGTGATCCAATCTGCATCTTGGATTGCATCATCTATGGTCTTGGGTTCCACTTGTGATAGAAAGCAAGTTAGCATGTGCTCCAGCTTGTCTTCTTGTTCGACCGTGTGAATATCTCCAATGACTTGTTCTTCGTGATGGTCTCTAAGCCAATTTAGGTCCAGTTGAAGTTGATCTTCACTTGGTGCTTCCATACCTTCATGCCGAGCATGATCTTCAATTTCAGTGCTTCTCTGTTGTATTGATATGTGGCTCCTCTTGATTTTCGAAAAGATGATTCGGGATAGTAGTTTGGTATGGTTGCATTTGAATAGATTTGCCTCTGTGTGCGTGCTTTCTCTTCTTGGTCTTGAAGATCTTCACCATTTGTATATGGTTCATCAAAACCACATGTATTGATTCTTCAATCACCAATGTTCTTTTATTTAGTACTCTTAATGCTTTGTTTGGTGTCTCGAGTATCCCATGAAGATTGCTTCATCACCTTCTCATCAAAGGTATGCAGATGATTCTGCTCAAGACAAAACATTTTGATCCAAACATATGAAAATATGAGATATTGGGTTTTCTACCATTCCATAATTCATATGGAGTTTTTCCATGATGTTTGTTGATAATTGATCTGTTCTGTGTATGGCATGCTGTGTTTGCTGCTTTAGCCCAAAATCTCTTTGGCAAGCATGCTTCAAAGAATCATTGTTCGATCGCTTCTTTGAGAGTAATGTTTCTTCTTTCTCGCTACACCATTTTGTTGTGTAGTTCTCTGCTGAGATAGTTGATGTAGTACACCATTTTCTTCACAATAGGTTCTCGATAATTTCATTTAGAAATTCAAAGGCTCTCTATCCGATCCGATTTTGATAATTTTTAGCTCTTTTTCATTCTCGAGTCTTCTCGTAAGTCCGGTAGCTTCTTGAGTGTTTCTTTCTTCTTGTTCATGAAGATGGTCCAGGTGTATTTTGAGAAGTCATCCACCACTACAAGAGTATATTTCTTACCACTCACACTTACTCGGAGTGATCCGGTCCAAACAGTCCATGTGCAAAGAGATGTAGAACTCTTGTTGTAGATTGATGAGGCTTTGATTTGAATGAGCTTTTATTTGTTTTCCTTTCTCGACAAGCATCACATAGACTCTCTTTCTTGAATGTGATCTCTCAAGTGTGCCTTCAACTAACTTGCTCCTTGATAGTTTGTTGATGGTCTTGAAATTCAGTGATTTAATCTTCGTGCAAATCCAAATTTGTTGATTGTTTATTCTTGACAAGTAGACATGTTTCTCGCTTTGGCTATTCTCCACCCACCACATACATGTTGTCTTGTCTTCTACCTGCAAGAACCACTGTGTTTGTTTGACTGCGAATCACTTTGCATCCTTCTTTGTTGAAGTGCACATTGTAGCCTTTGTCACAGTAATTGACCGATGCTCATCGATTGAAGTTAAGTCCCTTGACATATGCCACATTTTGAATCTTTAGATTGTTTTTGAGTATTGTGCCTTCCCCTTAATCTTGCCAGGGTTTTTTTTCCTCCAAATGTGACTTTGGGTCCCGTTGGAAAGGTGTCCTAAACCCAATCGGTCGGACCGGATCCGACCGGTCGGGTCATTTACGCTATTTAGTTCATGTAATAACTTTATTGTGATTAATAAAAGCACTTATGTTATTATATATTGTTTGTCTTCACATTATTTGTAGTATATATATAATAACGCCCCTAGTATCAATCATGATAGAGAAACCATGATAGTGATTATGGTTGATGAGATCTCTAATCACTATAACAAGGTTGGTACTTAAATGTCTCTAGTCTTACATATTATCAAATGGGACATTGATAGTATAATCGGACTAGCACGTATTGGATGTCTTCTATCTTTTAGAAGGTAGGATAGATCTCGTCTATCGAAGTGTAGGGGACACTTGGACCGTGACGTGGACGTGTATTAGAGAATGCGACGTTAGACCGACCCACTTACATTAAGTGTCACACTATGTGGCGGTTGTGTAATTATCCTTTTGACCGAGTCTTCATGGCATCACGGTGTGGATTGTCATGCTTTGACACTATTGAGATTTCTCCTAACCACGGGCGATCATGCGGTAGTGATTGGGTATGATATTGAAGCATGCGGAGTATACATGATTGGTCGTCCGGGAATCGCGATCCTATGATTGGGATCGAATATCCGAAATGGCCTTCTTATAAGGAATGTCTCGCCCTCGAGAATCTTTGCAAAGTGGGAGTAAATGTGTTATTCCTAGAGAGCATGATATCCAGATTATAAGATACGATCGTCAATGTATTGACACTCGAGATACGATCGTATGGATATTATTATAGCGATAGGATTGTAAGTTACACGGTAACTGCTTCACATGAAAGGTAGTAGTCATTGCTTTTGACTCTTCCGATAATCGGGGTCACGGTGTGTTGCTGTGACGCTATCCCGTGATCGTTAGTATGAAGGGCATTTTAGTAAATTGCACTTTGTGTCTACGGCCAACATATTCGAAGCCTATCGGGTCACACACATATGAACATCGAGTCGGATTAAAATGCGGTTATAGTTTATAACCAAATAAGGAAAGTTTATCTCAGACTATAAAGGTTATAGTGGTAAATTAATATGGTGGTGTTTATTTATTATGAATAAATAAAATACAAGATATTAATTATATATAAATTATATTAATTAAAGAATATTCCGGAAGTCAATTTATTGACTAAAGGGGCGCCACTTTTGAGTGTATGAGATACACTTGGATTGTGCACTTTAATTAATAAATATTGCCATAATATTAATATAGGATATTAATTGATTTTGGAAAAATAGATTTATGGTAATAAGATAATTATAATCAATATATGATATTGACAAAATATTATAATTAAAGAGATAAATCAATCTAATTGATTTTCCTTATTTTATTAGAAAAAGGTTTTCTTCTCTTCCACACTACATATGGGGCGCCACTTCCTCTATAAAAAGGAAGTGGGTGTCAAGCTCTTTTGTACAACACAATTGCAAGAGTTCATAATTCTTGTGTAAAATAGAGAGCTCTCCATAGTGAGTTTGTGAGGGAAGAAAAGGTCCGGTCTAGCAGCCGGAGTTTTTCTGATAGCAATCCAAGGAGGATTCCGGCGAGGGGTTCGTGTGGATTAGCGATAGAGGCCGGACGCGTGGACGGCTTGCGCATTGAACTACTCTCCATTGGCGGTCAAAGCGACGATCTTGTAGATCATCTAAGGTATAACCACAAACTACTTAACGTGTTTATTGCATTAAACGAAGAACGATCTAGAAAAAGGAAATCAAATTTTAAATTCACTGCGTTAAACTAGTGATTTCCTAACAAAGGTAGCAGAGCGGACTTCGAGCTTAAGCAATAAGCATAATTTAAATGCGAGTATTTAATCGATAGATGCAAGATTTAAATCACGAAACGTTAAAACAAAAAAAAAAAAAAAAAAAAAAAAAAAAAAAAAAAATAGGTTTCTGGGGTCGGCCGATCGGCGGCGCCCCTCCTCAAGGGGCGGGCGGCGGCGGGCGGCGGCGGTAACCCTAGGGTTGCCGTCCGTCGGCTCTCCTCTTCCAATGGGGAGATCAACCCTTTTCGCTTTGTGATATTTTATTGTGCATAGATATCTCGCTTGTTTAGTTGTGTCATATGGCCAACCAATGGTTCAAATAGTTTGGACCATAGGGAAACCATATGGACATTGGCCTTTCCAAATTTTGATTTGGAATAGCTCAGGCCCTTTCCAAATATTTGATTTGGAATAGGTTTAAGCCTGCTTACTTCCAAAATTTTGATTTTGGAAAGTGGCCGTGCCTAAACTAAAATTATTTGGCCTTTCCAAATATTTGATTTGGAATAGGCCTCAGGCCCTTTCCAAATATTTGATTTGGAATAGGCCTGGCTTGAGCCACTTCCAAAATTTTGATTTTGGAAAATGGCTGTGCCTGTGACTAAAATAATTTGGCCTTTCCAAATATATGATTTGGAGTAGGCTCTGGCCCTTTCCAAATATTTGATTTGGAATAGGCTTAGTTTTAGCCACTTCCAAAATTTTGATTTTGGAAAGTGTGCGAACCTAAGCTAAATTTAGTTTTGGAAATGAAACAAATAGAGACTTTATAATTTTAATTTTATTTTGAATAGTTCAAATATAATTAAAATTGAAATCGATTTAAAATTAAATGTTAATTTTAATTTTCGTTAAGTCATATAATTAATTAAAAGTTATTTAATTATTTGACGTGATAAAATAAAGACGCATGAGTAGTAGTAGTTAAAATTAGAATTTAATCTTTTTCATAAGATAAAATTGTATGGATTAGATGAGTAGATATAATGTGATTATATGGACCCCGATTGATCATGGACTCACCCAATAGGATAGATGGGAATGTTTTCTTTATGTTGGTTTTTGAAAATTGTCCTAGGCCGTTATGAAGAACGTGACCTAGTTTACTTTTTTGCATTTATCCCATTTCTCGAGTTCCCCCGTGTGTGGCGGGTGTAATTATTTATTATGTAACAAGAATGGAGCAAGAAGTTCGAGACCAATGAGAGATAAAGAACCCATTGGCGCATAAAGAATAAAGATCCTATTGGCGGTTGCAGATACCCTTAGTTTGTGACCCGCTGGTTTCGTCGCTTGTATTCAAACCGCACTCTGAAAAGTCCATGATCATACCGGTTATTTTATGCGCGAATGTTGTGTATGTTTTACTTTATATGATATCGTAGTAATATGCACATAGTAGATGAGACCATAATTAAACTAAATTAATTAAGTGAATTAATTTAAAATTATTCCCACTCCAAAAATCGAGCCAAAATTGTCTCCCAATATTATAATGACGGTGAAGAGCCTTTGTTCGATCCAACTGATCGACCACCGCCGGGAGTTGACCTACCACGGGTATATCGTTATTATTGAGATATGATCGCCACGAGATCTCATGAATATTGGGTTATGACTCGACTAAAGTCTTTCGGTGATTGGCCACCGCCGTGGCCGCCTGACTTTAGAGACAAGGGGGTTGACTATCACATAGAGATGTGAGACGCCAAAGAGTTGACTAGTCACCACTCGAGTCGTGATGCGATGCGACCGGGTAGGAGTACCTACCTTCGAAATTGCCGAGATTGATCGACCACCGTCCGGGATTAAGGCAACTAGATAGGGTCCCAAACACTAAAGAATTAATTAAAATTCTTGAAAGCCAATAGGGAATAGTTGGCTAGTGGGAGTAAAACCTTATAAATTTCTTAGTGCAAATTTAGGTTTTTATACATGAGCTTTTACTTATTCTATCTTTATTTATTGTTGTAGAAAATGTCAAACAAATTGAACCTTCGCTTTATCATCGAAACAAGCTTGACGAAACTAATTTTCTCGATTGGGAAAGAAACCTCAAAATCGCTTTGAGGGCACGAGAAGATTGGCTATGTCTTGGACGAGGCCCTACCGAAAAGCCCGCCGAGGGTTCGGGCCGCAGATGTTGTCGAAGTACAACAAGCACCGCTCGACAAGATCGATGCTACATGTATCATGCTTGCTTCTATGACACCGAATCCGCAGAACAAAGATGAGTCTATAGACGCCTACTCTATCATGGTCCACCTGGCGGAACTTTACGCTTCTCGGTCTCGTGACCGAGAGGTACGAGGTCTCAAGGCCCTGCTTAGTTGTAAGATGGCATCCGGGATCGCCGTGGGGTCACACGTGCTTAAAATGATCGGGTACATAGAGAGGCTTGGGAAGTCGGGCCACAAGTTGGAACGAGTTGAGTATTGACTTGATTTTGCAATCTCCACCGACTCATTCTCGCAGCTTTGTGATGAACTATCACATGAACAAGATAGATTGCTCTCACTGGCGGAGTTATTGAACATGTTGAAAACTCGCCGAGGCACCGTAGGGAGGGAAAGCAAGTGTTGCCGGTCACTTCGAGCAAGGGCAAAGCAAAAGCCCAAAAAGTCCAAGAAGGCGAAGGCTGCACCTAAGCCAACGCCTAAGATAGCAAAAAAGACAAATCCAAGGATGCTTGCTTCCATTGCGTGAGACCGACATTGGAGGAGAAACTGCAAGGGCTTCTTGAGTACTAAGAAGAAGCATTCTGATGCTTCGACTTCGTATATTTATGATTGAGATCAACATTACTTCTTCTAAGTCTAACCACCGGGTATTAGATATCTGGTTGTGGTTCTCATATTTGTACGAATATGCATGTGCACTAAGAAGAACTAGAGATCCGAGGAAAGGAGAGGTGGACCCACGCGTTGGAAATGGAGCAAGTGTTGTTGCTACCGGGCCGTAGGAGTTTATTTTCTTTCATTGCCCAAAGGGCTAGTACTAGAACTCAATAATCATTATTTTGTTCCCGCTTCTACGAAGAGCATTATTTCTATTTCTCGCATTAGATGTTGATGGATTTTCTTTTACGCTTGAGAATAAATGTTGTTCTTTTCACGTGATGGAATCTTTTATGGTACCGCATACTTAGCAATGGTCTCTACATATTAGATATGAATGTTGATGTACTTAATATAAATAACAAGAAAGCCAAAACAAATGACTTGAATGAATCCTACTTATGGCATTGTAGACTTGGCCATATAAATAAGAATCGCATTTCCAAACTCCATAAAGATGGAATGTTGGATCAATTCGACACGAATCGCTTGATACATGCGAAGCTTGTTTACTTGGCAAGATGACAAAGTCACCTTTTAGTGGCAAAGGATAAGATCCAATGAATTGCTTGAGCTTATACATACCGATGTGTGTGGCCCAATGTCAATTCAAGCCAAAGGAGGATACTTTTATTTTATCACTTTCACCGATGACCATTCTCGCTATGGTTATATATACTTAATGAAGTATAAGTCCAAGCCTTCAAAAGTTCAAAGAATTCGTAAGTGAAGTGGAGAAACAACTAGGTAAAGAAATCAAAACACTTCGATCCGATCGAGGTGGAGAATACCTAGATGGAGAGTTTCAAAGTTATTTAAAGGAGAATGGGATTCTACTCAATGGACCCCTCCAGGGACGCCACAAATGAATGGCATATCCGAGAGGAGGAATCGTATTTTGTTAGACATGGTACGCTCCATGATGAGCTATGCAGCTTCTTCCAAAATCGCTTTGGGGTATGCTCTAGAAACCGATCCTATACACTCGAACCGAGTTCCATCAAAGACGGTTGAGTCCACTCCTATGAAGTGTTCAAAGGGAAGAAACCAACACTAGGTTACATGAAACCTTGGGATGTCCAAATTTATGTGAAACGAACCATGCCTCGATAAATCGAACCTAGATCTCGACAAATGTCTGCTTGTGGGTTATCCTAGGGAAACCAAAGGGTACCAATTTTACCACCCCGAGGAACAAAAGGTGTTTGTTGCCAGGATCGCCACTTTCTCGGAGAAAGAGTTTATTCGGATAGGGTCGGTGGGAGTAAGATTGATCTCAAGAAATTCGAGAACCACTTACGGATAACAAATTGTTGATGGAAGTAGAGGAGGCACCACATACAAATGTGGCGCCACCTCATCACCGAGACACAATTACACCTCGAAGATCCACCAGGGAACGCCGTGGACCCGAAAGGTACATCAAGCGTGTATCTCATGGAAGATGAGGACCCTAGAACTTATGAGGAGGTCTGGTGTCATAAGGCACGACAAAGAGAAATGGCTCAAGCCATGAATTCCGAGATGGAATCCATGAAGGACAACCAAGTTTGGAACTTAGTTGATCCGCCCGAGGAATAGTTCCCATAGGGTGTAAATGGGTCTTTAAGAGAAAGACCGACATGGACGGTAACGTGACCACCTACAAGGCTAGGTTGGTGGCAAAAGGTTATAAGCAAAGACAAGGAGTTGACTATGATGAAACCTTCTCGCTGCCATGTTAAAATCCATTAGAATTTTGCTCGCTATTGCAAAGATACCATGATTACGAAATCGCGCAGATGGATGTGAAAACAAATTTTCCTTAACGGAACCTGCCTGAGGAAGTGTATATGACACACCTGAGGGTTTCACAACCAATGACGCCAGATGGTGTGTAAACTACAAAGATCCATTTATGGATTAAAGCAAGCTTCGAGTTGGAATCTTCGCTTTGATGAGATAATCAAACAGCTTTGATTTCATCAAGAACGAAGATGAGCCCCGTGTTTACAAGAAGGTTAGTGGGAGTGCCATTGTGTTCTTAGTGCTTTATGTGGATGACATATCGCTTCATAGGGAATGATGTGCCCATGTTACAATCAATCAAAGCTTGGTTATCCAAGAACTTCTCAATGAAGGACTTGGGTGAGGCAAACCTATATTCTCGGGAATAAAGATCTATAGAGATAGATCTAAAAGGTTGCTTGGTCCGTCGCAATCCACCTACATAGACAAGATGTCAAGAGATTCAAAGATGGAGCACCCAAGAAAGGATTGCCGCCCATGTCACATGGGGTCTACCTGTCGAAGGAATGAGTCCTAAGACAGAGGAGGAAAGGGCACAAATGAGTAAAGTCCCTTATGCTTCGGCAATTGGGTCTATCATGTATGCCATGTTATGCACAAGACCGCACGCCTCGCACTCCTCTTAGTATGACTAGTAGGTACTCACCAATCCAGGTGATGGTCACTGGATTGTCACCAAAAATATCCTTAAGTACTTGAGACGACTAGTGATATGTTCCTGGTTTTCGGAACGATGATTTAGTATTGCGAGGTTACATGCAGATGCCGCTTCAAACCGCAAAGACGACTTCAAGTCACAACTGATTTGTTTTCACGCTTAACGGCGGAGCAAAGGAGTCGAAGAGTTCCAAGCAGAGACTATCGCGGACTCTACAACGGAAGCCGAATACATAGCAGCCTCGGAGGCGCAAAGGAAGCGCTTGATGAAGAAGTTCATTATCGAACTTGGTGTGGTTCCTCCATCAAGGTCCAAAGACTTCCATCATCGTGATAATAATGGAGCGATATCTCACCAAAGGAACCAAGGTCTCATCGTAAGTCCAAACATGTGCTACGGCGCTATCACTTGATTGAGAGATAGTAGATAGAGGAGATGTAAAGATAGAGAAAGTCCACACGGATGATAACATAGCCGATCCGTTAACTAAGGCATTGTCTCAAGCTAAGCATGAGAAACATGTTCACTTGCACGGGCTTAGGCATATGGGTGATTGGCTTTAGGCCAAGTGGGAGATTGTTGGAAAGGTGTCCTAAACCCAATCGGGTCGGACCGATCCAACCGGTCGGGTCATTTACGCCTATTTAGTTCATGTAATAACTTTATTGTGATTAATAAAAGCACTTATGTTATTATATATTGTTTGTCTTCACATTATTTGTAGTATATATACAGTAACGCCCCTAGTATCAATCAGGATAGAGAAACCATGATAGTGATTATGGTTGATGAGATCTCTAATCACTATAACAAGGTTGGTACTTAAATGTCTCTAGTCTTACATATTATCAAATGGGACATTGATAGTATAATCGGACTAGCACGTATTGGATGTCTTCTATCTTTTAGAAGGTAGGATAGATCTCGTCTATCGAAGTGTAGGGACACTTGGACCGTGCGTGGACGGTATTAGAGAATGCGTGACGTTAGACCCGACCCACTTACATTAAGTGTCACACTATGTGGCGGTTGTGTAATTATCCTTTGACCGAGTCTTCATGGCATCACGGTGTGGATTGTCATGCTTTGACACTATTGAGATTTCTCCTAACCACGGGCGATCATGCGGTAGTGATTGGGTATGATATTGAAGCACGCGGAGTATACATGATTGGTCGTCCGGGAATCGCAGATCCTATGATTGGGATCGAATATCCGAAATGGTCTTCTTATAAGGAATGTCTCGCCTCTAGAATCTTTGCAAAGTGGGAGTAAATGTGTTATTCCGAGAGAGCATGATATCCAGATTATAAGATACGATCGCAATGTATTGACACTTTAGATACGATCGTATGGATATTATTATAGCGATAGGATTGTAAGTTACACGGTAAATCGCTTCACATGAAAGGTAGTAGTCATTGCTTTTGACTCTTCCGATAATCGGGGTCACGGTGTGTTGCTAGACGCTATCCCGTGATCGTTAGGTATGAAGGGCATTTTAGTAAATTGCACTTTGTGTCTACGGCCAACATATTCGAAGCCTATCGGGTCACACACATATGAACATCGAGTCGGATTAAAATGCGTTATAGTTGATAACCAAATAAGGAAAGTTTATCTCTGTACTATAAAGGTTATAGTGGTAAATTAATATGGTGGTGTTTATTTATTATGAATAAATAAAATACAAGATATTAATTATATATAAATTATATTAATTAAAGAATATTCCGAAGTCAATTTATTGACTAAAGGGGGCGCCACTTTTGAGTGTATGAGATACACTTGATTGTGCACTTTAATTATTAAATATTGCCATAATATTAATATAGGATATTAATTGATTTTGGAAAAATAGATTTATGGTAATAAGATAATTATAATCAATATATGATATTGACAAAATATTATAATTAAAGAGATAAATCAATCTAATTGATTTTCCTTATTTTATTAGAAAAAGGTTTTCTTCTCTTCCACACTACATATGGGCGCCACTTCCTCTATAAAAGGAAGTGGGTGTCAAGCTCTTTTGTACAACACAATTGCAAGAGTTCATAATTCTTGTGTAAAATAGAGAGCTCTCCATAGTGAGTTTGTGAGGAAGAAAAGGTCCGGCCCTAGCAATTGGAGTTTTTCTCGATAGCAATCCAAGGAGGATTCCGCGCAGGGTTCGTGTGGATTAGCCGATAGAGGCCGGACGCGGGACGGCTTGCGCATTGAACTACTCTCCGTTGGCGGTCAAAGCGACGATCTTGTAGATCATCTAAGGTATAACCACAAACTACTTAACGTGTTTATTGCATTAAACGAAGAACGATCTAGAAAAGGAAATCAAATTTTAAATTCCACGCGCGTAAAACTAGTGATTTCCTAACAGTCCATCAAAAGCTTTAAAATCGTTGATCCATTTCTTGTTTCTCGTCATGTGTCCGAACATCCACCGCCTATGTACCGCACATCCTACAAAACAGACAATTAAGTTTGGGTACCCAACACTGCTTGGGTCCATATCTCATTAGCAAAGCCATGCCTCCCATACCAAGTATGTATCCAAAAGGTCTTCTTTGGATAATTGAAGTCATCAACTTCATATGTATAAGGCATGGCATGTAATAGCTTCTAATATTTTTACTGTATGTATTCTCGATACTTTTTTCACCTTTTGGTGCATTTATATCCTTCTTCACTTTCCAATATGCAATAGGAAACCTTTCTTGCTTCATGTGTCTAGAACATAGCTAGATTGATTTTTCTTAATCACATGATGCATTTTGTGGAATGGTTTCTCTTGTATTTTGGAGGTGTGATATTCCAATCATCCTCTGAGAGGGAAAAGTCTACCTTTACCTTTCGGATGGTCAAGTTGTTTTTGTATGATTGGAATGAGGATTTAGTCTCATTGCTTTCACTACAAAGGGGTTTTGACTTCACTAGAACAGATGATCTGTTGGAGACATGGTTCGTCCCTTTCTAAATTTTGGTCCATTAGTGGTCCTCAATTTAGAATTGTGTTGACTATTATCCCTACGCTCATCCTCGATCATTATAGCTAAGACTGTATCTCGATCCAAACCTTTTGAGGGTTTGTAAGTCGGGTGCTTTGCAAAGATTACTTTATCGGTGAGGAGTTCTTCTTAATCGATTCACAAATGTATGTATGGTCATCCGCTTTTTTGTGATCATTTAAGTAGGTCTCCTTACTAGTTAATTCAAATTTTGTTTTATCCAGCTTTTTCTTTAACCTCTTATTCTCTTTTCTTAGATCCTTGCATTCCTTTTCAAGAATTTCATGATTCTTTTCAATTTCATCAAATTTAGTCATGAGATTTTGACTAGGTCTCATTGTATCTAATGGAAGACTAGAGGATTGTGCAAAGGTTAGTTGTGAATGCATTAGATGAAGAACAGAACTAGATGTTACCTCGCTTCATCTCGATTCTTTAGCCATTAAACATAGGCTTGTTTCCTCAAAGTCCGAACTATCACTTTTGTCTTCATCCAATTCTTTGGTCATGAGGCATAGGCATGCCTTTTCATTTTCCTCGAGCTGCCTTCTTCATCACTATCATCTAAGTCATTGTCGATGATTCTTCATGCTTTTCACTTTTGGATTCTCGCCTTAAGTGCCTTCTTGCCCTTTCTCTTTCGGGGATGCTTTGAATTTCTTCTTTTCATCATCTTTGTCATTTTCTTCGTGACAATCACCTTGAAGTGACCTCTCTTATTGCAAATGAAGCATCCGTATTCATCATCTTTCTTCTTCATGTCTCTCGCTTGAGCTTGACTTTTGTTTGATGTTGAATTTCCGCTTAATGGCTTCTTTTAAACTCACAAAACGCTTTAACTAATAAAGCTACCTGCTCTTTTAGTTCTTGTGTCTCTTTGTCGATGCATTCGCAAAGTTACTTTGCCGAGGTGCAATGCAATGCAGTAATTTTGTGTGTCTCTCGCCGACCACCATCTTCACCGCTCAATTCAATTCATGAGCTTTCAATTGGGACATCGTCGTCGAGTGTCGCTGCTTGCAAGATTTGTTGTTCCTCCGACATCGATGTTATGATCTTCCATCTTTCGTAGTCCTCTCAAGATCTTCAAGCATACTTCTTTTGTGGATAAGTGTGTCCAAGTCACAGCTTCATCGATGATGCTTGAGAATCATTGTCCATTTGATCAATGGATTCACCGCCTTCATTTTAAAGTTCTCAAATTTCTGCTTTTGCAATGTATAATTTGTTTTCTTTGATCGCATCGATCCTTCATTTATCAATGATAGTTTGTCCCACATCTCCTTTGTTGTTTTGCGCCTTTGATTCTCATGAACATGTTGTCGCTTGTAGTCTTTAAGATCATATCTTTTGCTACAAAGTCTAGGTTTGCTCTTCTCCGTCATCTTTGGTCCAATCTTTCTTGGGTTTGTCTATCTCTTTCCTTGATCTCGCTCCCTCGTGCCTACCACAAAGAGTGATCATGATTGGGACGTCATTGATTACATCCAAAGATCTCCTCATTAGTTGTCGCAAGATGAGATAGCATTCTTATTTTATATTCATCAAAATTATTAACATTGAAAACAGTACTTTTGACAAGAAGTTTGAGGAATCCATCAGCAATTGAAGATAAAAAATGGCAAAGAATGAAAACTTTGATTTGAAAACTACTTTGAAAATATGTGATCTCCTTGTTACTGTAAATTAGATCTCGAACAAAGTTCGATACTTAGAACACCGCCCCGATACCAATTGTTGGTCCCAGAGAAGGGTGAAACTATAGTCGAGTGGGGGGTGAATGACTATAGTGGAGTTTCAAAACTTTTCTTGTGTTTTAAAAGCTTTTGGGCAAATGGATAAGTCCCTTCTTACTATGTTGTTTTCAAATCTGCTTAGACAATCACAGTATATGTGTTATGATGTAGGCAAATTAAATAAGTGTCAGAAGTAAATTGCAGAAATTAAATTGACACAAGGCTTATAGTGGTTCAGGTGGGTGTAATCCCTTAATCCACTCTTCTCCGTGTGATGATCGGAGGAATTCACTATTGTTTTCACAGATACAACAAGATGATTGTCCTTGGCTTCCCAAGCTTCACAATCTACAAGACTATCACCCTTGATCGCAATGTGGCTTCAAGTGATTCATCCTTCCTTTGTCGCTCCTCGAGATCAAAATCCTTCAACAAATATCACAGCTTTCAACTCCTTCTCGATTGCCTCCGATTCGCTTGTTTCACTTTGATGTGAATGTGATTCACGCACTTGCTTGATCAATCTCACCTCGAATATGACTTTGTAGTTCGATGTTTGAGTTGATCACTAGATGTATCCTTGTAAGTTCGTGAGAGAAGGCTTTTCTAATTGACAGAGTTTCTACTTTTCTTTCTTTTAATCGCTCACATCTTTTCTCACAATGCCTTCTATTTATAGCCTTGATTTTGAAATTCCATCCGTTATTATAGTAATGAGGGAATAATCCTTGATTTTATTCTTGATTCCCCTTAATTGTATTCTCCTTGATTTCAAAGTGATCGGATTCTTCTTTCAAATATATAGCGTAAAAATCCGCCCTGATTGATCCTTTAATGATTGTGCATTTAATGCATGATCTCACGAATCTTCAATGTATATTAAATCGATCTTGTAAGTGTCTCTTCACCGTCTCAGAACGGTGGAGTGAGCCTTCCGACTTAGCCGTTAGTTCTTTCTTCGCCGCTTTGTTTTCTCTTTGCCGACAATCGCTGTACTCACCGATTCACTTGCTTTCTTCTTTGCTTTAGTTTCGTGAGAATCTTTATACTTCACCGATCCTTGATTTGGGTGAGATCTGTACACCATATTGGAATATTGAGTTTCATCACTTGAAACATAACTTAGACTTATCCAAGGTCATCACTGCACTTCCTTGGTTATAAGTCGATCATAATCCCTTCTCTCAGATCTCTCTTGGTGCTTGGTCGGCTTCACTCGCCGAATGTCCTGCTTTCACTTTGCCGCCCTACCAACTAGTACAATACTTGTCCGACTCAACTTATACAACATGTCGACTCTAAGTAAAGACTTATACAGAGAATTCTAACTTATTTCAGCTTGCTATAATAAGCTAGTATTGCCATCATCAAAACATAATAAAATGTTCCTAACAAAGAATGTATAGTGCAATCAGTATCCCATATGACTTTTTCACCTGCACTGTCCTTTCTTTGTCTTTCCTCTTTTATCCCCTTTCGCCGCTTACTTCACCTTGGATTTGCTCTTTGATTCTCAAAAGAAGTATTTTGCCCAATTAAATTGTAGCTTGTTATAGATGATTCCCATTAGCCGATTCTAGTTTCTCACATGGCATTATTTGCTCCCAACTTTCCTTCAATGGTTTTGCCAATTAGGGCACTAAACTCATTGAATGGTTTCTTCAACGCAGATCGAAGACAATTGACTTTTGTGGATCCTGGGTTTTCCGCTTTGGCAATGGTTGCCCGTAAATCGCCCAAGTCTTGTGGTACCAATGTCACTTTCACTTGACCTTTATTGGAAAGTTTAAGATGTTTTCGAATTACCTTTGTCAGAATCACCACTTCTTTACCATTGACAGATGCAACAATCTCGCTTTCTTCGAACTTGTTACCTTCTTCAAAGAATGAGTCCAGAGGATTTTTGCAGATTTCCGCATGAGATGAGGCTTTCACAACTCCGCCGCCAATCGCTTATGAGAAAGGTTGATAATTTTAGGTTTTCACAACCTCGCCGCTAATCGCTTGGAATTCTCATCATTTCCGCACGCTTCGTAGTGTTCTCGCTTGAAAGAATGAGCCAAATGGCAATCGATTTTTCATACCCACTTTGGGTGTTTGAGGAAGATGATGCCATTGTTGAAAAGAGAGAGAGGTTTGAAAATGAACTTGAGTTTGCACAGAGCGTAAAGATTTCTCAAAATCTCTAAGTCTTGTTTATATAGTGTGATTTGGGTAAGTGTGAACGTGGTTTGAATATGGAAGGATTTTGTGACATAATGGCGTGATTTTGTGTATGTGAATTGCGATATTCGAGCGTAATGGGGAGTGGTTTGAGGTAAGTAATGATAGAGCCCGGGAATCGAGGAGTTTATAATTCAAAATAATATAATTACCTCCATGATCATAAGTTGATCTCCACGTGTGTAATCTTTCACGTAATAATCCTCCATAATTTCTTATTCTCCACGTGTAATCGTAATTGATTTTGTTCACACTTTTAATTTATCCAAGTCTTTATTTCGGTGAAGTGCCTTGGCTGGTCACTTAGCCGATCCAATGAGTTCTTCACCGAGCTGCTCCATTTAACTGTTCCTAACAATCAGTTAAGTTACCTTTGCTGGATACCAGTGCCTTACCTGCTACATCTTCTGTAACGGAAAAGGTTGTACCAGTTGAAGAAGTCACTTAGCCGATTACTCTAGTTAGCCGCTATTTGATATTTATTCAATTTCAATCATTCCTAACTCAGTTCTCAACATACTAAATCTCTCATAACTGAGTGGTTTAGTGAAGATGCCAGCCAATTGATCTTCAGTGGGTATGTGTTTTAGGATGACATCCCCCTTTTCAACATGGTCTCTGATGAAATGATGTCTTACATCAATGTGCTTTGTTCTTGAATGCAATACTGGATTTTCAATAATAGATATTGCACTTGTGTTATCACACATGATTGGAATTGTTTTCTCTTCCACTCCATAGTCCCTTAGCTGTTGTCTTATCCAAAGTACTTGTGCACAAATAAACCACCGCTATATATTCCGCTCGATGTTGATGTAGATATGGAGTTTTGCTTTTACTCAACAAAGAGACTAGTCTGTTCCTAGCATTTGACATGTTCCAGAGGTGCTTTTTCTATCTATTTTGCATCCAGCATAGTCAGAGTCTGAATATGATATCAATCTAAATCCTCCATCTTTTGGATACCAAATTCCAACATTTATAGTGTTTTTCAAGTATTTGATAATCCTTTTAGTCGCTGTAAGATGTGATTCTTTTGGTTGAGCTTGAAATCTTGCACACACTCCTACCGCAAATGCTATATCAGTCTCGCTTGCGCTAAGTATAATAAGGATCCAATGATTCCTCTATACATTTTCTCGATCAACATCCTTTCCTCGCTTCATCTTTTCCAAGTATGACTCTGGCACACATTGTTGTGTCTGCTGTGCCACTTGTATCCATCCCATACTTGTGTATCAAATCTCTTGTGTACTTGGCTTGACTAATGAAAATCCCATCCTTCATTTGCTTTACTTGAAGGCCAAGGAAATAGTTTAATTCTCCCATCATGCTCATCTCGAAATTTGCTCTTCATCAGTTTGCAAATTTCTCACAAAGCTTTTCATCCTCTCGATCCAAAGATTATATCATCAACATAGATTTGTACTAGCAATGTGCTTGCTCCTTCCTCTAGTTTGAATAGAGTCTTGTCAATGGTTCCTTTGTTGAATCCATTCTTGATCGTAAACTCGTGTGATAGTGTTTCATATCGTGCTCTAGTGTGCCTGCTTGAGGCAAGAGGGCCTTCTTGAGTTTGTATACTTTGTCTTCTTTCCTTTGCTTTGAAATCCAGGAGGTTGTTCTACATAAACTTTTTCTTCCAAAAGTCCATTTAGAATGCACTCTTGACATTCATTTGATAGACTTTGAAGTCTTTGTATGCAGCAAATGCTAGAAAGAGTCTGATTGCTTCCAATCTTGCTACTGGTGCAAATGTTTCATCATAATCTATTCCTTCTGCTTGAGAATAGCCTTTGAAACTAGCCTTGCTTTGTTTCTCGATAACTGCTCCTTGCTCATCCATCTTGTTCTCGAATACCCATTTTGCACCAATGATGTTGGCTATAGTCGGTCTCACAACAAGTTCCTGCACATCATTTCTTTCAAATTCATTTAGTTCTTCTTGCATGGCTGTGATCCAATCTGCATCTTGGATTGCATCATCTATGGTCTTGGGTTACACTTGTGATAGAAAGCAAGTTAGCATGTGCTCCAGTTGTCTTCTGGTTCTAACTCCTCGTGTGAATATCTCCAATAACTTGTTCTTCGTGATGGTCTCTTAGCCAATTTAGATCCGCTTGAAGTTTTTCTTCACTTGGTGCTTCCATACCTTCATGTCGAGCATGAACTTCAACTTCAGTGCTTCTTCATTGTATTGATATGTGGCTCCTCTTGATTTTCAAAATGATGATTCGTGATAGTAGCCGGTATTGTTGTATTTGTATAGATTTCCTCGCTCGCTTTCTTCTTGGTCTTGAAGATCTTCACCATTTGTATTTGGTTCATCAAAAACCACATGTATTGATTCTTCAATCACCAATGTTCTTTTATTGAGTACTCTGAATGCTTTGCTGGTGTCTGAGTATCCCATGAAGATTGCTTCATCAGCCTTCTCATCAAAGGTATGCAGCTGGTTCCTGTTTAAGACAAAACATTTTGATCCTAACATATGAAAGTATGATATATTGGGTTTTCTACCATTCCATATTTCATATGGAGTCTTTCCATGATATTTGTTGATGATTGATCTGTTTTGTGTATGACATGCTGTGTTTGCTGCTTGTCACGGATTTTAACTAATGAAAATAAACAAGTAATAAAATTTATAAATCCGGTATTCCCCAAGTGTAGGGATCGTAGTATAGCGATTAATACCGGAGTCGATCACAGGGAATCGGGGTATCTAGTTCATTAATTTTCCTAAGGTTGTTACTACTAAAACGAAACTAAAAACGATAAAATAAACTGGACAGAGGATTGTCAGTCCAAAATCAGGAAGGATAAAAGCGAAAACGAAATCTAAACTATAAACTATAAAATAAACAGTAAACAAGAAGATGATCATGGTGATTGAACAACGAACAAACAATAATCCACCGTTCCCGCAACCTTCTATTTCCTCTCTAAAGTATCTTGTGATGATTTAATTAAGGTTGTGGTTCACCTATCAAAGGTATGAATTCCTACTTTCATAGATAATTCGCCTATCAATCTCTCATCTCTTGATATATAAGATTGACGCTATCAAAACAAGGTGTAAGATCTCTCAATCTAGCAACCTGGAAATCTAACCTATCAACTCTCGTTATGTCAAGATTAAAAATCCCATCTTTCCTATGGTGGTCTAAGGTTTACACCGACTCTCGTCATACGGTAAACATCAACAACAATTCATCTTTCGATATAGATTGCATAACACATAAGCATAGAAAAGATACAACATTAATCAAATTCACAAAACAAATCTAGATTGAAAATAAAGAACCTGCTGAAACGGATTCACAAGGTTTGAACAATTGCTCACCTCCCAAGCATTCAAAGACAACAAAAGCAAAACGGCAGTAAAAGCTTAATATAAAACAAGAAAAATCGCAACCCCAGCCTCCCCTAAGGGGGCTGGGGCCGCCTAGGGTTTTCTCCTAATGATTATGTATCAATAGGTCTCAATAATGTATGTTTAGGGTTGAAATACGCGCTGCTATTTATAGAAAAGTAAGTCCATTTTCAGCAAGTCGGCCGTGGACGCCCGTCCGGAATTGTGGACGCCCGTCCAGATGTCTTGGACTTGCTTCAGACGCCTGTCCACTCAGCGTCCAAACTCTCTGAATCAACTTTCTTCACCTGGACGCCAGTCCAATATTCTGGACGCCAGTCCAAGCTGGACGGGACTTGGACGCCAGTTCAGCTAGATCCAAATTCGAAATCATCAACTCTATCTCTTTTCTTCTAGCCAATTCCATCTTTATCTCTTTTTCATCCATTAAATCTGACTTGATCATCATTTAATCATCTTTTGAACCGCAATTATGCATCTACACGTCATCAAAAACATCGCAAAGTGTAATAGTATCCAAATAAACATAAAATCATCAATAAAACACATAAATTAACCAATTTTGCGAATAACTCGTTAAAAACCTCATTTACTCAATAATTCCATTAAACACTCGTTTCTTATGCAAATTATACAAATATGAGGGAAATTATCATAAAATATATCCTTATAAAACGTACAAATTCACCCTTAACAACTCCCCCACACTTAGCTTTTGCTCGTCCCGAGCAAAACAAAATGAAAACCAAGGCTCGGAAAAAGAACAGACATCTCAGACAAATATAACACATATTCAGTAAATCAGAAGTTCACCACTGTGTGTGTGCAAAGCCATAACAAACTTCCACTAAGTCCAAACTTGAGAAACTCGAAGCAAACTAGCTAATACCCCCTCGTAGACTAGCAATAAATGACACTCATAAGATGCACCCTACAAACGTAAAATATCCCGAAAAGGATGATAGAATATATCTGGGGCCTTCTGAGATACTCAGAGGATAATCCCTACAGCATATCTATCAGTTTCTACTGGGGATAATGTTAGGAACATTTTATTATGTTTTGATGATGGCCATACTAGCTGTTATAGCAAGCCTGAAATAAGTTAGAACTCTCTGTATAAGTCTTTACTTAGAGTCTGATATGTTGTATAAGTTAGGTCAGACAAGTATTGTACTAGTTGGTATGACGGCAAAGCAAAAACAGATATTCGGCAAAGTGAAGCCAGCAAAGCACCAGCAGAGAAGTAATGAAGACATTATGGTCTGACTTATAACCAATGAAGTCTGTGATGACCTAGGATAAGTCTAAGTTATGTTTTTAAGTGATGAAACTCAATGTTCAAATATGGTGTACACTGGTCTCACCCAAATCAAGGATCAGTGAAGTACAAAGACTCTCCTAATACTAGAACAAATAAGGAAACAAAGAATCGGCCGAGTAGACTCGACCTTCGGCAAAGTGAAACAAAAAAATAAGAAAGAACTAACGGCTAAGTCGGAAGGCTCACTCGACCGCTCAAAACGGCGGTAACACTTACCAGATCGATTTGATATATATGTTGAAGATATGAAGATCATGCATTAAATGCACAATCAATAGATGATCAATCAAGGACGGATTTTCTTCGCTATACGCTTGAAGAAAGAATCCGATCACCAAATCATGAGAATACAATTAAGAGGGAATCAAGAATAAAATCAAGGATTATTCCCTCATTAATATAGCCAACGGACGGAATTTCAAAACCAAAGTTACTCAAGGCTATAAATAGAAGGCATTGACAGAAAAACAAACAACGATTGAAAAAAATGAGAAATCAAGCAGAAACTCTGTCAATTTGAAAAGCCCTCTCTCTGAACTTACAAGGACACATCTAGTGATCAACTCAAATATCAGAACTACAAAGTCATACTCAGAACTGAGATTGATCAACCAAGTGTGTGAATCACATTCACATCAAACTGAAGCAACTGAATCAGAGGCAATCTGAGAAGGAGTTGAATCTGTGATAGCTGTTGAAGGATCTTGATCTTAAGGAGCAGCAAAGGGAAGGCTGAATCACTGAAGCTGTTGCAGTCAAGGAGTGATAGTCTTGTAGATTGTGAAGCTTAGGGAAGCCAAGGACAATCATACTATTGTATCGCTGAAAACAATAGTGAATTCCTCCAATCATCACGGAGAAGAGTGGATTAAGGGATTACACCACCCCGAACCACTATAAGCCTTGTGTCAATTTAATTTCTCAATTTACTTTACAAAGATTCATTTAATTTGCATACATCAAAATTTACATCCATGGATCGCTTAAAGCAGATTTGAAAACAATATAGTAAGAAGGGACTTATCTGCTGCCCAAAAGCTTTTAAACAAAAGAAAAGTTTTTGAAAATCCACTATAGTCATTCACCCCTCCGACTATAGTTTCACCTTTCTCTCGGACCAACAATTGTATCGAGCAAGTGTTCCTAGTATCGTAACTGCTCGATCTAATTCCTGGTAACAAGGAGATCACATATTTTCAAAATAGTTTTCAAATCTGAGTTTTTCATACACTTACATTTATATCTTCAATTGCACTGATGGATTCCTCAACCTTCTTGTCAAAAGTACCTGTGTTTAATGTTAACAATTTTGATGAATATAAAATAAGAAGGCTATCTCATCTTGCAGCAACTCATGAAGAGATGCTGGATGTAATCAATGATGGACCAATCAAAATCACTACGGTGGTAAGCACAAGAGCAGATCAAGGAAAGGAAGTTGACAAACCTACAAACGATTGGACCAAAGATGACAGGAGAAGAGCAAATCTGGACTTTGTTGCAAAAGACATGATCTTGAAGACCCTAGACAGCAACATGTTCATGAGAATCAAAGATCGCAAAACAAAGAAAGGAGATGTGGGACAAGCTATCATTGATAAATGAAGGATCTCAAGCGCTTAAAGAAAACAAACTATCTGTTGCAAAAAAGAAATTTGAGAACTTTAAAATGAAGGCTGGTGAATCCATTGATCAAATGGACAATAGATTCTCAAGCATCATCAGTGAATTACAATAGCTTGGACACATATATCCCCAGAAAGAAGTATGCTTAAAGATCTTGAGAGGACTACCTGAAAGATGGAAGATCATAACATCAGTAATCAGAGGAACAACAAATCTTGCAAGCACTGACACTCTGACACTGATGTCCCAATTAAAAGCTCATGAATTCGAATTGAACGGCGAAGATGGTGCTCCGGCAGAGACACACAAAATCACTGCATTACATGCATCCTGGGCTTAAGTAACTTGGCCGAATGCATCAAAGAAAGAGACACATGAACTAAAAGAACAGGTAGCTTTATTAGTTAAACGCTTGACAGTGTTAAAAAGAAACCATTCAAAGGAAATTCTTCGTCAAACAAAAAGTCAAGCTCAAACAGAGACTTGAAGAAGAAAGATGAAGAATACAGATGCTTCAACTGCAACAAGAAAGGTCACATCAAGGCTGATTGTCCCAAGAGAATGACAAAGATGATGAAAAGAAGAAATATAGAGCATCCGAAAAGAAAAAGAGCAAGAAGGCACTTAAAGCGTAATCCAAAGAAGTTGAAAATCATGAAGAATCATCTGATAATGACTCAGACGATAGTGATGAAGAAGACAGCTCAGAAAATGAAAAAGCATGCCTATGCCTCATGACCAAAGAATTGGATGAAGATAAAAGTGATAGCTCAGACACTGAGGAAACAAGCCTATGTTTAATGGCTAAAGAATCAGATGAAACTGAGGTAACATCTAGTTCCTGTTCTTCATCTAATGCATCCACATCTAACACTACACAATCCTCTAGTCTCCCATTAGATACAGCAGACCTAGTCCAAAATCTCATGACTAAATTTAATGAAATTGAAAAGAATCATGAAATTCTAGCAAAGGAATGCAAGGATCTAAGAAAAGAGAATAAGAGGTTAAAGAAAGAACTGGATAAAGCAAAAGCTGAATTAACTAGTAAGGAGATCTACTTAAATGATCAACAAAAAGCAGATGATCAAACATCTGTTACTAACAGATCAGTTAAGAAAATCTCCTCACCAGTGAAGGTATCCACTGCACCACTAAAAGCACCAACTTACAAACCCATAAAAAGGTTTGGATCCAGATCTGGTCTTGGCTACAACAGTCAGGATGAAAATAGGAATAATGGTCAACACCATTCTAAATTCAGAACCACTACTGGACCAAAATTTAGAAAGGACAGTACCATGATTCCAACAGATCATCCTGCTCCGTGAAGTCAAAACCCGTGTAGTGAAACAACAAATCAAATCCTCATTCCAAATAATCAAGAACAACATCCATCTAAAAGGTAAAGGCATACTTTACCCCTCGAGAGGATGATTGGAATGTTGCACCTCCAAAATACAAGAGAAACCATTTCACAAAATGCATCATATGTTTAAGAAAAACCAATGCTCCTAGACACATGAAGCAAGAAAGGTTTCCTAATGCATATTGGAAAGTGAAGAAGGATGTAAATGCACCAAAAGGTGGAGAAAAGCATCGTAATACCTTCAAAAAAAATACTAGGAGCTATTCGCTTATGCCTTACACATATGAAGTTGATGACTTCAATTATCCAAAAAGACCTTTTGGATACACCCTTGGTATGGGAGGCATGATTGCTAATGTGTATGGACCCAAACAAAGGTTGGGTACCTAAACTTAATTAATGCTGCTTTGTAGGATGTCCGTACATAGACAAATGGATGTTCCGCATACATGACAGAAACAAGAAATGGCTCACTGATTTCAAAGCTTTTGATGGACCCAAAGTCACATTTGGAGGTAAAGAAAACCTGGCAAGATTAAGGGGAAGGCACAATACTCAAGAACAATCTAAAGATTCAAATGTGGCATATGTCAAGGGACTTAACTTCAATCACGAGCATCAGTCAATTCTCGTGACAAAGGCTACAATGTGCACTTCAACAAAAGAAGGATGCAAAGTGATTCACAAACAAACCAACACATGTAGTTCTTGCAGTAGAAGACAAGACAACATGTATGTGGTGGATCGGAAAACAACCAAAGGCGTAAACATGTCTACTTGTCAAAATAAACAATCAACAAATTTGGATTTGGCATGTAAGATTAAATCACCTAAATTTCAAGACCATCAACAAACTATCAAGAGCAAGTTAGTTGAAGGCCCGCAGAGATCACATTCAAGAAAGAAAGTCTATGTGATGCTTGTCGAAGGAAAACAAATAAAAAAGTTCATTCAAGTCAAAGCCTCATCAATCTACAACAAGAGTTCTACATCCTTGTACACATGGACTGTTTGGACCGGTCACACCGAGAAGTGTGAGTAGTAAGAAGTATACTCTTGTAGTGGTGGATGACTTCTCAAAGTTCACCTGGACCATTTTCATGAACAAGAAGAAAGAAACACTCAAGAAGTCATGATTTGCTGAGAAGACTCTAATGAAAAAGAGCTAAAGATTATCAAGATCGATCGATAGAGGCACCGAATTTCTAAATGAAATTATCAGAACCTATTGTGAAGAAAATGGAGTGTTACATCAACTATCTGCAGCAGGAACTCCACAACAAAATGGTGTAGTAGAAAGAAGAAACAGAACCATCAAGGAAGCAGTCATGACAATGATATCAGAAGCATGCTTACCAAAGAGATTCCATTTGAAGCAAAGAAACACAAAGATGCCATACAAAAACAGATCAATCATCAACAAACATCATGGAAAGACTCCATATGAAATATGGAATGGTAGAAAACCTAATATCTCATATTTTCATATGTTTGGATCAAAATGTTTTGTCTTAAACAGAATCACCAGATACCTTTGATGAGAAGGTCGATGAAGCAATCTTTATGGGATACTCAGACACCAAAGAAAGCATTTAGAGTACTCAATAAAAGAACCTTGGTGATTGAAGAATCAATACATGTAGTTTTTTGATGAACCAAATACAAATGGTGAAGATCTTCAAGATCAAGAAGTGAAAGCAAAGACAAAGTGGAAATCTATACAAATGCAACCATACCAAAGTACACCATCCTAAATCATCATTTTGAAAATCAAGAAGAACCACTTACCAATACAATGTGATGAAGCACTGGTTGAAGTTCATGCTCAAAGCATGAAGGTATGGAAGCACCAAGGGAAGAACAACTTCAACCGGGATCTAAATTGGCTAAGAGACCATCCTCAAGAACAAGTCATTGGAGATATTCACACAAAGAGTCGAACTCCATAAGACAACTGAGCACATGCTAACTTGCTTTCTATCACAAGTGGAACCTAAGACCATAGATGATGCAATCCAAGATGCAGATTGGATCACAAATGACCATGCAAGAAGAACTAAATGAATTTGAAAGAAATGAAGTCCTGAACTTGTTGACAGACTTGAAATGGCCAACATCATTGGTGCAAAATGGGTATTCAGAACAAGATGGATTA